>JASANH010001517.1:0-273731 GCA_030248295.1 Mesodorylaimus sp. YZB2_4 | reverse complement strand
GTGGCCTACCAGGCACGAGGGTTACATAAGGGTGAGATCTGGGTCCGTATCGAGAGACCTGTCACTGGACTACGAGCAACTGATGGCCACCTACCGTGTGGAAAAAGGGCCCCACTTCCTGAAGCCACAAAATCAGGCGCTGCGGCAGCGATCACAGTATTATCCAGGCTATCAAATTGTTGCTTTCAGATATGGTCGTGTCGAGATCTTATCAGGTTTTATCAACGCCCTATTCCTCATCGTTATTGCTTGTTTCATATTTTTGGAAGCACTTGAACGACTTTTCGAACCGCCTGAGATTCGAACCGAGAAATTGCTGGTAATTTAGTTTATAAAACCATGTTTTTCACATTTCGCATGGTTTTCTTGTCTTTTGCAGTTCGTCTCCATCGCTGGTTTATGCGTGAATCTATTCGGTATGTTTGTTTTTCACGGCGCCCACGGACATAGTCACGGCGGTGGTAGCAGCCATAGCCACGGTGGCGGCAGTACTCACAGCCATGGCGGTGGTAGCTGCAA
Organism: Mesodorylaimus sp. YZB2_4; assembly: GCA_030248295.1. NCBI lineage: Eukaryota > Metazoa > Nematoda > Enoplea > Dorylaimida > Dorylaimidae > Mesodorylaimus > Mesodorylaimus sp. YZB2_4. Next base: position 273,212 of record JASANH010001517.1, on the reverse strand, counting down.
CAGTGGCAGTGGTGCTCATAACCACAGCCATAATGGCGGGGATCACGATCATGGACATTCGCATTCCCACGGATCGCACGGCCATTCACACTCGCAGTCCGCGCTGCCAACACATTCGCACAGTCATGGCGGAGGAAGCAGTCATGGACATTCGCACGCCAATGCCAACATGCGAGGTGAGAAGTGTGGTTAATGGGGGCGAGGACTAGTAAACTTGGAGGTCCATTTTTTAGGTGTATTCCTCCACGTTATGGCGGACACGCTAGGTTCAGTGGGCGTTATCATAAGTACATTGTTAATCCAGTATTTCGGATGGCTGGTGGCGGACCCGATCTGTTCTTCCATTTTGGCTGTGCTCATATTCGCGAGCGTCCTGCCATTGCTGAAAGAATCGACCAAAGCTTTACTTCTCTACGCGCCAGCCGATGAGGAGGCCGAATTCAAAGACGCATTGGACAGCATATTACGATTAGAAGGCGTCGTCTCCTACTGCGCCCCTCATTTTTGGCAGTTGAAAGCCGAAAGTAACGTGGCAACGGTTCGCGTGCAGGCGTCGACAGAAGCGAATCAGCAGATGATTGCTCAACAAGTAAGTCTTTATTATCTTATTGCATGAGTTTTGGATAAGAATTTGGATATTTTTAGGTCAGTAACATACTACGGTGCGCTGGAGTGACCGAGCCAGTTGTGCAAGTGGAGAAGGACGCATTCTACACACATATCAGTGCATTGTGTCCGTCATACAACTTTGGGCAGAAGACTTCGAGGAAACCACTTCAAGATAGCCTATTCGTAAAGGCCATATGATAATTGGTGTTTTTAGGTTTGAAATTTGTATGTGCTGTCTGTTTCCTGTGACTTTTGTGTCTTGGTTCTTGGCTATTTTCCTATCTGTGATATATGTTGGGCCAAGGGTGGAGGGCCTTAGCGGTGCGGACAGCTTCATAAATCCTATCTCCTGGAGATCTGCTGAGATATGCATGGAGTTTTGGCCGTTGATCTTGTCCCGAACTCCCAAGGGAACATCACCACCCGTCGAATTTTGGAAAACCAAAAATTGCAATTTGTTCCTAGGTGCGAAAGAAAGCTCTGTGCAAAATATTAGAGGCGTCTGGCCAATTGGTCAGTTGTGGTCAGCGCGTAGAGTACAGTGAAATTTTCAAATTCTGCTGGAGTTTTTGGGGTTTTTCAGGAAAAAACCCCAAACCCGAGTGTTGAGAGCTTAAACTCGAAACTCCGAACCTAAAAACCTAGTTTGGAAACAACTCTGCGTGTTTTTTCTCAACGCTCGGCTACCTTACCACACAATTCATGACTTTAAACGCTTACCACTGGTGACCAGTTGGCCAGACGCTTCAAATATTTTGCACAGAGTTTTCTTTTGCACCTAAGAACATATTGCAATTTTTGGTTTCTCAAAGCTCGAATTAATGGTTGGCGATGTTTCCTTGTAAGTTGACTGGGCTAGTTTTTTTAGCAGCTTCATCTGCATTTGGACAAGTGTGCGTTGGTGTCAAATGTCCAGAGCCAGCTCACAAAGAAACCGCTTGGTGGCAACCTGGACTTGGTATCGTGAATGGTCACATTTTCATCTACATGACGGAACACATCCTCGAAAATCTTGGGGACTGATGGCCAAGTGGTCAGCCGTGGCCAGCGTGCAGTGACCAAACTTTATATCTGAGTACACGAGGACATGGTTCATCCGTGTCTTATCACAGATGGCTGGTCATCAGATCCCAAGATTTAAAGACTGCATTCTGTCCTGCTGAAAAACATTTTGCGATACCAATTCTGGATTGCCATCTCGTGAGGTTCTCTTGCCTACTCTGACGATGAATCCAATGCGCCAAATGATCAGAACTTCGTTCCCGGTGCCATATCGATCAAAAATCCATCCCCAAGCTGTCTTTCCTGCTGCAGTATGAAAATAACTCTCGCGGGCTGCTGGTCGCTGGCTATTACAGCATGCCAAGGCAAACTAAAAATTTACATAAAAAGCGCGGGATTATTTGAGTGGGGACAGCTGATTTTTTGCTCGTGCTTGTCAAGATTGACAGTAGACATCAGAGCACTGGTAGACTACAAGGCACTCGAGCACTCCACCAGAAAGGATTCGTGACATGGTTCCCCTGTCTATGTTCGTGCTCTTATCTCTGGTATGTAAAACAGCTGAAGTTTACAGAATCTGATCTTGAGCTGCACCTCGTATTTTCAGGTTTTTATAGGTCAGTCAAGAAAAGAGGTTAGTTCTGATGAATTAAAGAAAATTATACGTGAACGGGCCCGAAAGGCTATTTGGTACCGTCCATTGGCACATCAAAGAGCAGGCCCTGAGCCACAGCTCGATTGTACACTACGACTTTTCACTGGTCGATTTTGGCTATTGGATGCATATCTGGAAAGTTTTACGAATGTAGGCAGTTTTCTGACTTGTGTCAGGAAATGCTACGAGCACGGTGGATGCAAATCGATCAATTATATTCAAGAATTCAAATATTGCGAATTGGAAGCCATTAGGTTTATCGATGATCAGCATGAAACAGAGGGCACTTTGGCCGAGTTGAAAGAGATAACGGAGTCGGGACACGCTGATTTGATCGAGTGTAAAGGTAACACCTCTCAAAGTGCAGTGCAGTCGAGTCCTGGTTGCGATGGTTGCACGACCCCCTCAGCCTCACCCATATTTCCCTTTGCTATACGAATGGCAGACATAGGTGCAGGGGTCAAAAATTCAAAAATACTGTAACAGTGCGGATGTCATTTACGGGCGACCCATATGTCAAGAGAGACAGCTAATAATTATAAGTACAGATCGATCTCGTTCATGTAGCCGTGCCCGTGAACTGGCAATGTGCCCATCAATTGACACAAGTAGACTCAGCCAGTCTAGTTGATGTTTTACCAGTCTTTGGCTACCAGAAGATGGAGTCTGGCTTTGATCGTGAGTTTTATGCGTAAGGTCCCCTCGGCGTCACCTACGTCACCCCTCTTGGGATTTGCCGTACGACTGCCAGGTACAAAATCAAAGGGCGATAATCGGCGGGACGCATGGCGTTGGAGCCGTGTTACACTTGTCCTCGGGTTAACTTTTAAATGAAACGAACAAATCCGCAAATAGCGCTATTTTATACCTGGCTGTGGTCTCAGCGAGTCTGACAGACATGCCCCCTCAATCAAAGGTAGCTGATCTTTCGCACTTTTCACCGTTGCTGCCATGCTACATATCCACACAGCTGTAGCAGCTCAAAACCTTTCCACCACTAAATGCATTAGGGCTAATATTAGAGTCGCCATACTGTACATATTGTTCCAGAGATCTGTCTTTCACGTCTTGCTTCCTACCATAGCACTACCTCCTGGTGCAGTTCAAAGCCCAACCGCTTCAACAGCAGGCACTAGTGCGCCACCCACCTCGGTGTCGACCCAACCAGCAATCCCATCGACTACGTCTTCACAGGCGGATGCTGTGAATCCATTTCCCGAAGCCGCCTCTTGTGGTAAAGCCCGTTATGAACCCAGGATCAGCGCGGATTTGACAGATCCTAGTGTGTATGGGACTGAGCCAGTCCCGAACAGTTGGCCGTGGACTGTCAACATTTTTTACCAAGGCCAACGTCGTTGCACTGGCAGTTTAGTGCGAGCTAGTCCTTGGTACCATGAATCGGATATTGTCCTGACAGCCGCGAGCTGTTTGGTCGGCAAGTGTGTCCCATACTGCCCGCTTTTTAGTTTTCTTGCTAGCCGTGCAGGCCACACAGAATTTTCTTTGAACTAATGGCAGTCAAAATAAGATCGCCATTAGGGATTCCGATTGAATTCGCAAGGTTTTTTTCGCTGCTAGGTGCCTTCAGGAAAATATGATTGAGCTGCACGGCTAACAGAAAAACACCCAGAACACGAAAACGACCTCTTATCTTCTTTTTTAGTGATGGTCTCAATCTACCCGCATCTGGTCTCCGTGCTGTGCTCGGCAGTCACCGTGCAAATGAGACCATTGCTGGGCAAGTCTCGTCTGGAATCAACTCATTCGTCCAAATGCCAGATTTCAATCCGGCATTTTTCGAAAAAGATGTGGCCTTGCTTAAATTAGAGAAGCCAGTCAGGTTCAGCGCCACAGTCTTACCAGTGTGCCTTCCCAAGGTTGGCGACACATTCACAATCGACAAATTGTGCGTGGTTACGGGTTGGGGCAATCAGAGCCCTCAGAGTAAAATATGAGAAATACTTTAGCAGTCGAGGAGAAACTGATTTTTCGTATTTTTAGCGGAAAATACAATGTCACAACTTCGAATCACTCCTTTGCCAGCCACACAATGCGCTGGACGAGCAGCCTGTCGAACGCGTGTCAACAATGTTCCTTGCTTTTGCGGCAGTCTTGTGACTAATATGGGCCCTGCAAAAAATGTAAGTGCTGACCTGACGATTTCCCTTTCCTCAATCGATCAAACCGCCCGGAAAAGTTCGCAAATTGTCACGTAGAAGCTTCTCAGAAGAAACTGCGCGTTTTTCAAAAAGTCGGTGAGCTCTTAGAGAGTCTTCTTTGGTCACACATCTTTGACTTGAGGAAGGTGCCTGAAGGAAGTAGTCTGAAACTGGTCACTCTCTTCATGAAGTCCTCAGGTGTCACAGCACGAACCAAAGTATTTTTGACCGTCAAAACGGCTTTTTACGGCCAAATAAAAGGCTTTTTAGTCGAACCTAATTTTTCTTCAGATCGACGCCGGTTCTCCAATGACTTGCCAAATCGACGGAATTTGGCAGCAGGTGGGCGTGTCAGCCACTGTCAACGAAATGTCCTGTCTGACATCTGATTCTTCGGCGCCGAATATCTTTGCCAGAACTGCTTATATTCGAACATGGATTGATGAAAATATTTCACGATTGACGTCAGTGGCGAAATGAGGAATAAAACCAGGATTGCGATATTAACTGCAGACTAATTTTAAAGTGAATGACTGCGCATGCTAAGCGCGCAGTTCGTCTAGAGTATACTGCATTTCTGAATGTGGCCCTGAGCGAGATAAAACTTTGATTTCAAAATTGTGCTCGAAAATTTCGCCAGAATGCAAAATGTCAGCCACGTGTCTACCGCAATGCGAGGCAGTTCTTGAAGGTGCGTGCGCAGGTGCAGGACTAAAATCATTGTAAGAGTAGGTAAGTCATTTCTGATTTTTGCCCTGAAGATGCGGTACACCTCTCTGTCTGTGTGTCTGTTTGCAATGCTACCACATTTGAACCCTGTGATACACTTGAGAGGGAAAAATCAAAAAGTCGTTGGCCGGGCGCCTTCGAAGTGGCACAATTTATTCCTGGGCAATATTGCAGCCGTCAGAAACAAAAAATGATTATGAACGAACTGATAAGGCTTGTTTAATAAAACCAAGCGAAAAAGCATGGAGCAATTATAAATTTCATGCATACGCGTCGTCACAACTCCGTTTTTCTTGCTTTTCTGTGCGACTTTCCCAGGCCTAGAAACATATACAGGTGAGTTTTTTTTTGCGCACACGCACGCGCACACGGCGTGTTCGTTAGTATAATTGGAAGAGACTACATAGAAAATGGCTCTCTTCGCTATGATTTTCCAGTTGCTCGCCTCGCTTGCAGCTTGAATCGTCTTGAGAATCAGTGCGAAATAACTCTATAGACATTATGAGCCTAGTAGGAGACTTTTCGCAGTAAGAAGGTAGTGACTATTCTTTGCAAGAGCTGCGTCTATTCGAAGTAGATTCTCCCACTCAGCTGCGTGGGGGGGGGGGGGGGGGGAATGGTCATTGCTGACCATTTTTTTTCATTTGTAACATTTTTATCTTATTCTAAAACTTGTATTTTGCTTCGAATTCATTGAGCTCGAACTTGAGCTAACCAGTCACCCTGGTCCAAATGTCACCAATTTGTTACCATCTATTGCTTGCTTAATGCTAAATGGGAGACAAAGAAGGCGTTCTTTAGCCTGACAATAGAATCAAACGTAACATAATAATTATGCTGCGATTCCCTCACTCATGAACTGTGACATGCGGCCGCGGTGGTGCAGCGGTCCGGCATTCGTCTCTCCGTATTGCTTGGGAGCGAGTGGCTGGACTCGTCCCGGGTTCAAATCCCGGTGATGGAGGTTGGTTTGCGAACCATAAACCCTCGCTGACCTCGCACGCCAGGCCGTGGGTGACTCACCCGGTACCGCCGAGGTGCTCCGAGTGGAGAGACGGAAGCCAAACGAGTAGACAGTCTCGGCTGTCGAGCACCGACAGGGTGAAGCCCGCCCGCTATCGTCCGAGGAAGCAGGTGTCCAGTCCAGGATGCCATCGTGTGGAGGTGGTCCTAGTGGAGACACGCAGAGGGATGTTGCTGTGTGTGCTGGTCCTCGCACAACCCTGCTTAGAAGGTTTGACTGCTGGCCGGCTATAAGCAAAAACGGGCTTCGGCCCACAAAAATTTTAAGAAAAAAATGAACTGTGACATCACATGCGACGTCAAGCCTCCATTTTCATTTTTTTAATCAACAATTTTTATTTCCCTGAGTGGCCAAAATGTAGTACGTAGCGTTGATACAGTTTTAGAAAAAAATTCAGTTTCAGTTTCAGTCAAGTTAACTGAATCTCAAAAGATTCAGTTAACTGAATTCAACTGAATGATTCAGTTTTTCCTTATAAAGCATTTCGCATCTAGATGTGAACACTTGACGACAACAATTCCCACTTTTCTCGAGTCAAATAACTGCTCTTCCGAATTTAAGACTTTAAACAGCTCACAAGGCGCAGTAAAGACCAAAGACAACACCAGAGGGTCCAGAGGGTCACCAGAGCACAGCGATGCGCGACCATGTCTCGACAATCCACCCACCAACAAATCCGCAGACAGACCAGGTACTTGAACCTTGTGACGGTTCTAATTCTAATGCCATAGCTCATGATTGTAATTTCTTTTGGTCCAAAAGAAAGCTCTGCGCAAAATATTTAGCTCGTCAGGCCAACTACTCAGCAGAGGTCAGCGGCCGAAGTCCCGCAAATTTTTGGAAACATTCTCGCTTCGTCGGGTCTTTTGTGCAAAGCAATTCAGAACCAGAAGCCTGGAAGAAGGAACCAAAGCCCATACCTGAACTTCGGGTTCAGAAGAACCCCGCGAGTGTTTGTAAACTTTCTGTCGCCTCGCAACACACGAAGTTAAGAAGCCCGCAAGATTTTAGGAGCTGACTGCATCTGACCAGCTGGCCATTAGGGCCAAATATTTTCAGTAGAGCCTTCTTCCACAATAGGAACTCGGGAATTATCGAATAAGCATGTCGTTCAACTCACTGGTTGGCAAAGCTTTCTAAGATCAAGAAGATGTAACTTTAAAATGTTTGTAATAAAATGATTGAAATTGAAGAAACCCTTTTTCTTATAGTGTAGGTGCTTTTATTTTATTTCAATCATACCGACTGCTTTTCAACTTGGACCTCCCCTAGCTTATAACTCTGTCACTCGGCGCTAGCCTGCAGGAAATGATGAAGCACTACAATATTCGTGAAGATTTTGCAACATCTCTCCACATTTGGACCAAAATTCGGATGGATCGATTTCTTTCACGATAACTAGCGTTTTGAGGATAACAAAATACACCTCCAACTCGCGATAAAGATGATTCCAACCAGCAATTCGTCTAGCTGCGTTTCGTTTCTCTTTGAGATCTGCGAGAACATCAGCAAGCAGATTACTAATTTTCAAAAGCGTAGTAACTCGAAAACTGAATTTGACTGATTCTAAAAAGATTCAGTGACACTTAAATTCAGTTTTGGCAAGGAGATTCAGTTTCAGTTTCAGTTAACTGTAACAACGCTAAGTACATGAAAATAGTATACAGTAGAACCTCGCTTGTAAAAAACATGCTCATAAGAAACCCTCATCGTCACTTATATGAAACCGCTGGTTGTGTCCCGGCTTCTCGTCTTATGTTTTTGATAACATTTGATACAAGAAACTTCGGTTATAAGAAACTTTTTTGGCTGAATATTCAGGTTTCTAATAAGCGAGGTCGACTGTAGTCAGATTAAAAAAATTAAATGCCGATCTGTCCACATGTGGTCTTTTGTTGTCTATCCAGTGCTTATCAATACAGCACAGGAAAGACAACAGTTGACAGTTGGTGGAATGTACAGAGGAAACGGGCCTAAAAAGAGATATACACATTTCTCAAGTGATCTGCAGTATTAGCTCACTCAAATTACGTGAATACCACACTTACCTCTATGACGCATGCCTCTAATCAACAAATTTCATTACATCACGAAAACATTTCAATCCTTGTAACCAATAATTAAACGTTAGTTACAATTGCTATTACTTACCCGCAACTCGAACTAAAAATCACCTCCTGTCACAAACCAGCATCCTCATTCGTTGTTGGCCGTGCGTAAATGAAGATGAGCCATTCCACTTCCACGACGCACACATTGCACTCGACATTATTGCCCACCTTGCTACACTGTATCCCTCACCAGGATTACCGATTGCGGCAGAGAACTGTTTCATAAAATGCATTCGCGTCGTCATGTCTCCATTTTTCGTTCTATTTTGTGCGACTTTCCCAGGCCTAGAAACATATACAGGCGAGCTTGTTTTAGAAGAAACCTAGAACGCACGCCGCTCTCAACAGCCAAGTACTAAAAATTTCGGCGTCAAAAAATAAAACTATTAGCCGAATGAGATGCTTCACATACTGTTTCGACAATTCAGGGTTTTCTATAGAATTTGGTATCCGGAAACCAAAATTCGAGACTAATGGGTTCCTAGAAAACACTGCGGAACTATTGCTACAACAAAATTTTAGTTGATGGCACCTGCATGAAGAACCAACAGCAAAGAGATGAATCTCGACAAAATAAACCACTTACCCATTCAGAGTGTCACAAATTGCCGAAACCATATGACGGCTTCTTTCCGCGTTTTCGATTTTTCATTTTGCTTCCTTGAGTCGCCGCATCATTAAATGAATTCCAATGACGCTTCCACGCGCTCAACATACTGAATGTTGGACGTGAAGCCTTTCTGATCGGCGTTCACTAAAGCTTTTTGAACTCATTGGATTAGGAGTGTCGCGAACGCGAGCGGTGATCAAGAATATCATAGCCGGAATGCTGGTGATGTGAAGCGAGAATGTGAAGGTGATGATAGAAGGTTCTAGAGATCATGGCAGGGTGGTTTTCTGTGTATCTTGTGTGCGGTCGTTATTAAGTGTGTCATAGAAATACTCTATTTAAGTCAAATCAACGTGTGATTCTGCCGTCGAGCAATATCGATTTCCACTGCGCAAACAAACGACGACAAAGGACGCGCAATCATGCATTTGGGGTTGGATCGGGTCGGATAGGGTGGGGAATGTACAAATGAATATATATTGATGTGGGCACTAGCCATTGGTGTGAAAGAGAAAGAATAAAATCATGCAATGGACCCCATGACGTTGCGATGCACCAATTACATCACAGAGCCATTCATTAAGGGAGGGTGGGGAGTGAAACGATGGTGAGCCCAGCCAACTTCGTCTCGCCTTTGCATTTGGGCAGAGTACGGTGGCTGCGCTAATTTTTTTGTTGTCTGATGAACTGTCTTTTCGATTTTACCTTTCTCGATATCTTCCTGGTCAAACTTACATGTTGTCCTGTATCTTCTTCGATCCTGGTCCACTGTTCAACTGTAGGTGGTGCTTGAGGGTTGCCCTGAGCAGGAATGGACTTGATATGACGCCGAATGGGACTCATTTGAAGCGATAGATTTGCAAGTTGCCATTGACACTCGGATTCTTGGGGTCTTTTAGCCATAGAAATCGCGTGACGTCCCTTGATACGGGTTGGAGTCCGACTTGTCGATATCTGCCTTCTCGATATCTGCGATCAGTGCCACCTTGTTCATTCGGAAGCGCAGCAGCAGTTGTGTCAAGTCGCCTAGCATGACTGGTCCCCTGCACATGCATTCGTTCAAGCTGCGTTGTTGATTGCTTGTCTTGTCAGAGCCATCGTAGACAGTTCGTACTTTGGTTGTAGCTTGATCAGGCGTGATCACGAGATGGTGTGGATGGTAGCGAATGGGGTCATCGATCCTGTTTTTGTCGATATTTCCAAGATGCCCTTTTGCAGCCGATCTAATATTATAGCATCATATTTGATCATCAGCTCGGGGTCGTATTGTAAGCGACGGACCACTGACTTGAGTCCCCCCCACCCATGGATAGTCCGTAGTTGTCTGGCAGATCGAGATGTTCACCTTTTTGCGACCATTAAACATGATATCGACTGTCCTGAAATTCGATTGCTTCATTGACAATCTGCACGGCTTTCTCGTCGACACGTTCAATGATTTGATCAGTGATGCCAATCCCCTCGAGTTTCCGCAGGTCGTTGACTTGAGTTTGATTCTTGATGTGTGGCTCGACATGGTTCAGCTCTTGAATGTTGATTGCGACTGACGAGACAAAGCAGTTGAATGTGAAGACTCGCTCGGCGATTTTTACTCGTATTTGATTATTGGTTCAGCCGAAAACGATCCACCCGAAGAAAGAGTTAAGGAGATAAAGGCTTGGCCCGATTTGTTTGCTGTTGGCTACCATTATGCGCGCATAATCATTGATGCCCATGAGTACATCTGTTTTGATCGTTTGTGATTTGTTTAGGATTGGATCAGCTAGACTGTCGGTGTCGAGAGTGTCCTTCAGATCCGCGAGTATCGCGTTGCTCCGCCACAGTGATTAAGCGACCTGGGGGGGGGGGGGGGGGGGGGGCGACGCACGACAAAAGACCGCGCGACAAATGCAACAGTTACCACTGCAACATGTTTATGCTTTTTTCCTTCAGAAGCAGAAGCTTATTCTTCCTTTTCCAACACGATACGTTTCATCTGTTTTAGCTGTATCAGGAGCTGTGCGCGAATGATCACGACTCCTTTGTGACTGCGTCGTACTGCACCCGAGCAAGCCACTTCGCCTTCTTATGAAATGCACACTTCCTGAAAACCTTTCCCTCTTTCCTTCTTCTTGACAAATAATTAAGGTATCCGCGATGAAGGAACAAATCGCAGTCTTTCTGACTCTCGATAACAGCCAAAGGCATTTCATAATAAGATCGAAAACTAGCAACATCAATACCTTATCTATCTGACCTTCTTTGTTTATTTTCGGTCATTTTGTGTTCGGTCTTTTTTACACGCGGTATTATGACCAGCTGTCAATTTGTCTTTTGTTGGCGGTCTTTTGTCATGTAACCCCTGGGGGGGACGACATTGGCTTTGATTTTGATTCGTTGTCCACGTTTGCCCTTCAATTGGAGCTCAACGATTGCATACTTGATTTGTTTTGGTTCTTTGGCACCAAACGTGTACAGCATGATTTTTTCGTACGACGTTAGTTTCACAGAGAGTCGCTTGAAAAGTTTTTAAGTCGCATAAGTTCGCTGGCTTCCGCTATCAAGAAGACTTTGTCCTTTGATTGATCTGGGAGTTTGACCCAAAGATTAAATATCTCCAACAGCTGTCTGCAAAAAGCACTGCTTGATTAGATGTGAGGAAACTGGTGCTTACGTCGCCTCGGTATCGATATGCTGTGCATTTGATCGCTTGTCGCAGAGGCTTGTGTGATGAAGTTAGGCTGGGATGTTCCTAGCCCTCAGTCGTAATCACACCACACTCAATGATGCTTATTCAATGTGCGCTGATACGGTTGATATCGTGCACTTTGACGGGCGCCGGTAATACGAGCCATTGACGAAAAAGCGATCGAAATAAGGATTATACGGAGCGACGTGGTTTCTATTCAAGCAATGGACAGCATGAACCCCCACTGATACATGAACAGGCCTCCTATTCATACCTTTCCTAATACACATTCCTGGTAAGAACTGGTTTATCAGAGCAAACACACACCAAGAAAAACAGGTCTAAATCAGATGCACGGGCAAAATGACATAATGCAAAATGGGCTGCAGCACAGGGACTGGCCCATGATCCAAAACATATTACCTGTGCATGCCTAACTTAACACGACAAACAGGACCTATTCTAATGCGTGAGGATCCATTGGTGATTATGGCCTGGCAGTGCTTGTCATAGGGAGTGATTCTCAATCAGAAAATTGCGCGGTAGAATTCGACTTCAAAATACCCTTATCACACTTGAATGATGGCTGTTGTCTCGAGAATGATAGCTCTTCGTTTTCGCCCAGCACTGATCAGTTCGATGGCCTGGTTTGAGACATCGCCAGCAGTTGTTCTTGAGTTTTTTCTTTCGTTCCTCGACTGTAGGCACTTGTTGGCATTCATCAGCCCAGTGCTCGCCCTCGCAGTAGACGCATGGAAAACGCTTGTCCCTGATGACTTCTCGACCAGTGGTGGCAGCTTTTGACACACGTTTTGCTTTGTTCTTGCTATTGACCAAGAAAGAATGGCTCGCTTTGGGCACGCTGGGTTTTCAAATTGTTTCGCCGCTGTGATGACTGGCCTGATCGTGATTCGTCTTTTTTTCGTATTGCATGGTACGCTCGCGGGCAACAGCATCATGGACTGCTACAATCTTGGTTAATTCAGCTCGCAGCTCGTTGAGCACCCATTGATTTCTTTTCATAGATCTTTTCAAGGACAAAAGCTAACAATTTCGGCCAGATCAAACTTGTGGTCCAAGATTCATCGACTATGCCAGCATTGAATCGATCGAGCGCAGATGCTTTTCGAGATTGATTTGCAGTTGGCGTAGGCCTGTGTAACCCACCGCCTGGTAGGCCATGGCGAGTGGGAGAGAGTAATCGATACTCTCCCCTGGCTGGGGGTTGATGTTTCAGCCGTAGGTATAGTCGCAAGACTATCCTGCTCCAGGCGGAGTTTTTGTCCCGCCGACTTCGGTCGGCCGCCTCCCTCCTACGCCTGCCAGGCCTGGTTACACCTGTGCGGAGACCGGCACACACAACAGCGTCCCTTTGCGTGTCTCCATTAGGAGCACCTCCACGCGAGGGCATCCTGGACTGGACACCGACTTCCTCGAACGATGGCGGGTGGGCTTTGAACCCTGTCGGTGTTCGACACCAGACTGTCTACTCGTTCGGCTTCCATTCGAAGCACCTCTAGGTAGGTTACTTGGTGAGTCGCCCACGGCCTGGCGTGCAAGGTCAGCGAGTGTTTATGGTTCGCAAAGCAACCTCCGTCACCAGGGATCGAACCCGGGACGAGTCCAGCCACTCGTTCCCAAGCAATACAGTGAGACGAATGCCGAGCCGCTGAACCACCGTGGCCGCCTAACTGGCTTTAGCTTGTGCTTTCCACAGCCACGTTTGACACAACACTGACCGCGGTTCCTTTTCACAAGAAGCCTTATTTCGGTAATTCTGTTTCAAATGCTCTTTGTGCTTTTGTGTCGAACAGATATGATGTGCTGTATGTGCAAGCTTACGATTAGTTCCAGTAGGTGCGCTCTTTTCAACATTACTGTTGACCATGCCGTCGACCTGTTGACCAACATTACTGTTGACCATGCCGTATGAAACAGATTAATGTGATGCATAGAGGGTAAAACACTAAAATTTGTCAAGATATCGCACATATAATATGCAAAAGCCAAAAAATCAATCAATCACAGGATAGCGTTAAAATTCGAATTCACGGCATGTAAAAAACACGTGCCTGTATCAACTTTTATCGTTTCCCACAAACACACCCACATGTGGGATCACACATAAGCTGTCGCATGGCGCTCCTACAAAACGAATTGTCGCCGATTAGTCAGCGAATCAGCTGTGAGAGACAAGGTTCTGAGAATCTATTTCAGAGGAAAGTTTTGGCGTTTCGACCCTGATGCACCCAGCTGCATACCCAAGAGCTTGTGCTTGTCTGACGAGTGTACGGCACAGTTCTGTATTACGTGTTGAGTGTGCATGTCGTTGGAACTGAATTAAATTGCGTTCTTGTTGCTTCGCGTTCCGAGTACAGACTCTGAGAAAGGGTCAATAAAGGTCTACTTCGGGAGACTAATTTAGATTTACGGTACCTGTAATAACGCTGCAACTAGGATTTTTAGATGGCCGGGATATATACACTACCCGCCAGGAGGCATCAGACCTGTAGGTGTGATGTTTCAGCCGTCCTTGGCAAATCGCACCTGGCCAAATTTTCTCCCCAAGACTCGGCTTCTCATGCTCGTACAGTATGTCCTCCCGCCTGGGTGCACTGTACAACACTCGAGTCAAGTCAAACTGGGGCAGATAAGAAAGGGCTACAGTAGGGGACAATGTTGACCCTCGAAGCTTACTTGAAGCGACGCGCACGCGGGTGCACGATTTGTTCCATTTTCTCATCATTTTCTGCCAGGTTTGCCTCCATCGGCTAGAAGAAGCAACAGCTTTATGACATGAACGATCCATAAGATAAAACATCGTTACTTTGACCACGCAAACAGTGGCCACCAGAATAAGAAAAACGACAAAAACCTGAACCTTCATGGCGTTGCTAGACGTGGTGTTGCTCTTTCAGAACCAACCAGTTTGTTCGGTAGTCAGAAATTATGTGAACCTCAGCTGTAGTTAACATCGGATATATATCCCTGAAAGTTTGTTTACAAATTTGGCATTCAATTGAATTATTGTACTTCCGCTATCGGACTTTTCCACGAGCGGAAAACATGCCATCTGACCCCGCATTTGTCTATAACTCACACTATTGAATTTTATTAAGCTTTCTTCGCCTCATATATCTTTTGGAATTCAGCTTTTGTGCGAACCGCCTGACAAATGAGGGTCATTTTCTTAACACGAGGTTATCATTGAATCACAGGCGGAAAATGGATTATTCGCGCTGTTGCTACTCCTTCGCGAGTATGGTAGCAAACACGATGTTGACCTACAAACTCCACTTGTGCTAAATTACTGTCGATGCATCAAATACTTTGCTGGGTCGTATGCCAAAGTAGCAAAACAGGAAGTTGCTTCTCACGAATGATGACTAGCAGCTGCTGCTACGCTCAGATTTCACAAACTGCACGTGTTCGGTCAGTAAAAAATGATGCAACGTGTTCGACCCTTATAAAGGACGTCTATGATATCTGTATTGCAGGTCACTCAATACTGCGCGAGAGATATGAATCTTCCGCTCACGATCACTTTATTTGATGTCCTGTACTTGCATTTTGTGGCAATTGATTTGGTATTTGTGGGAAAGTGGGGAAGAATCGAAGCCGAACAGGCCTGTTGAGGACCCAACGTGGTGCTACAGTATAAGCACACAAGAGAACTCCATGTGATTATGTTTCTCGTCTTAACAGAAGATGAACAGATTTTCTTCTGCTTTCTTACGAATTCTTTGACAGACCTCGTCGCTGAATGAACGCTGCTAAGCGACTCCTAGAAGGATAAGTAAACCTTATGAGCACGTACACGCGCAGGTGTTGTCGTGCAGCCCAGCGTACAAGCAAAAGTACTCTTTGAAATTCGATTATAAACCCTTTGTGATACCATAGTTTGGCAAATGGATCGTCTGTCCAAGCAAACAAATACGAAGGCTTCCGATGTTCCAGGAACATGTTGAGGGCAGAATAGCTGAGCACAGTAATTTGGAGAGGATGGATACCCTCTTATTTGTAGCGCTACGTCAGGCTTTCTCTCGCAAAAAACGCATTGCCTCCACTGCTGAACTGTCATACATTGCAGTGTGTATCACCTTTCTTGCAGCGACTGCTCAGATTACATCTGGAAGACAAACCGAAATGTCCGCTTGCAACTTCGCGGTCATCTACTATGAGTGGCTACCTACACATCTCCAGTCTGCAACACTGCGCCGCAACTGGACTCTCCTCCATCCTCGCCGATCGCCTTCAAGCAAATGGCAACGTCGCACGCTTGATAAACTTTGCAAGGTCCGCCCCGACCAATTTCCTGACATGCGCGATACTGAGGTGTGACGGCATTTGGAGACCTACGCCTTTACTTCAAACAGCCCAGATCTAGCTCGACATCGACCACAAGTGCGGCACTCTTATCTGATACTGTTTATTTCTCTTCTAAGGGCTTAACCACACATGAAACATATGTAGAATACGAACAGTAAGTGCTCGCTTCCCATCGGCATTACAATCGCCTTCTGTTTCCCACACGTTTGCAGTGGTGTGCCATTTTGCTTATAATAACCGCGCGATGCTGAAACGCCCGTTTCTTGTGTTTCTGCTGCGTCGTGTCTTTGCCTACAAAGCCGGTCCAGCAAATACTTATCGACCATGTGGTCCACAGACCTGGCCGTTGGCGATGTCAAGGCTGGACTGGTCGGAACTTGGCGGTGCCATAGCAACTGATCTTCTATCAAGTCTGCATCTTCGCCTGCCCTGCTCACTGGGTAAACTACGAGCGCGACGTGCTACTTTTCAGAAGCCAAATAGACTGCGCGCCAAGACCAACCACAAGCCACGAGGGTTGAACGATAAGATGCCCCTGAATTTGGCAGCATTTCAGCTGATAGAGGTTTCTTTGATGTTGTGACTGGAATGAACATTTTGCGTGTGAAATGTTACATACTGGCGAAAAGAGGATCCTTCGTGCCACTGATTAAATGGGGACGCCGAAGAGCAGCGCCTGCTTATTTCGCCCTACACATTTTGTAGCTCGCCATGGTCTGAGGTTATTAGCTGCCTCGATACTTGTATTTCGGTGCACAAAACAAATGAATACACAACACACTGAACCTAATTTGTAAGCAGACAAACCACAAGAGTGTCTGGGCTGCCAACCAAAAATTTCCCCGCGCTTCTAGGATTTGACAGTAGCAGCACAAATCCAGGGCTCAATATATGAGCGGCCGTGTCCCGCTTAGGTTAGCCCCAGTGGCAGTCGGGTTTTTCGAAAATTTTTTGTGGGCTGTTTTGCCTAGCTGGCCAAAATCGCAGAGCAGAGCTGTGCGGGGACCGGCACACACAGCAGCATCCCTCTGCGCGTCTCCACTAGGAGCACCTCCACGCGAGGGCATCCTCGACTGGACACCGACTTCTTCAGACGATGGCGGGTGGGCTTTGAAACCTGTCGGTGCTTGACACCGAGACTGTCTACCCGTTTGGCTTCCATCTCTCCACTCGAGTACCGGGTGAGTCACCCACGGCTTGGCGTGCAAGGTCAGCGAGGGTTAATGATTCGCAAACCGACCTCTATTACCGGGGGGATCAAACCCGGGACGAGTCCAGCCAATCGCTCCCAAGCAATACGGAGAGACGAATGCCGAGCCGCTGCACCACCGCGGCCACAGTTGCAGCCAGGTTGCCTGGTGGATATTTGAAAGGTTGCAGGTTTACATCTACTGTAATGTTTGAAACTAATGCACTATAGTCATGATATCCTCGTACAAAAATCTACAGTATGACCAATTCTGTCCAGGAAGTAAAATTGGCTCGCTATGTACCCGTACATATCAGGTTGCAAGTGAATTTCAATGATTCGGACTGTGGAGCGGACATTGTCTGCGATCGCAGACAATGTGCCAATCTGCCAAGTTCCAGGACAGCTATTTATGGAAGCATCAAAGTAAGTTAGATTGTTACCCAGGGACAATGTCTTCCTGATCGCCCATGTCTTCCTTAATATACATAAGCACCAGCGCATTAGATCATGTCGCCATGCATCAAAACTGGCCACGAAATGAACAAGTTCAAGCAGGATGAAATTCATCATGGCAAGGCATCCGATTGCTGGATTTTAGGCGCCAAACTTTCGCAAAAAGAAAACAGTCTGAACGAGATCAACAATCACCTAGAGACTGCAGGGTTTTCTTACCAGGTTATGTGTGGCTGCTAAGGCTTCATTAGCCACAAACCGAAAATAATAAATATGACCACAAGGCGATGCATTTCTCCTCCATTTAAGGTTACATTTGCGTGATTTTCAAAGTAAAACTGACTCGCTACAGTCGAGTCCAGTAGTACTCACACTGGATAATGTCACAGTCCGGTTATTATCACAGATTTTGAAGCCCCGAATTTTTCCCCAATTCTTTTTTATTTTGATAGTATGATAGTATGTACAGTATGTACAGTCGACTCCGCTCCGGAGTTCCGGACTGGAAGAAAATGTGACAATATCCGGACTGTGACTAAAACAAAAGAACACTCTAGAATGGTCAAAACTTTACTTTCGTGCGTTTTATCGCCATTTCATATCATTTTCATATATTGCTAGCGAATTAAAAGGACGAAACGCTTTTTTAAAGGTTTTTGTAACCAAGGAAATCAAAATTATGACGATCACTAAGATCAAAGCTGAAGCATAAAGGTGCCATGCAGTAACATGAATACGTAAGCCCGTCCATAGGAGTCGCTATGGCAGGCATGCTGCATCGCAAAGGATATTTCTCGCACTGTGCCTGCAATAAAATGATGCGGACAGAAATGTTGAGGAAGGAAGAAAGGAAGGCTGTACGAGTTCACGCTCATGCTACCACATCATTAAGCATAGGTATGCTTGGGACATATTAAGCGAAATGATTACCCGGACGCGAGTCGAGCACTCGTTAGCAACTGCGCAGAGTGAGAGCCAGAGGCCCAACGGCCACGTAGTGTAGTTTGTTTTAACTGATTCCAAAGCTGATGGTGAGTCCAACTTATTGGACAGATACTGTACCAAGAAATACAAACACCCTCATACAACGCCATGACCAGCGCGCCCTGGCGGCGGGAAATATCAGAGACCTAATTCTCTTGGACTAAAAACTCCGACTGCAGGAGGACAAGTCTCTCGACTAGACTTGCGGAGTGCTTGACGTTTCCCAGTCAGAGAAGGCATCGATCTCCCGACCGCCAGGAAAGTTGATTACACACGGGAGACATACAAAACGCCTTTACTTCTAGTAGCTAGCTCCCGGTGGGTCCATTCACTGTGCTAGAGCAGTGATAAGTTTGACATGAAGCTGGTATTTTGCAAGAAGCTCAGGAGAACGCATCAGACCAGGCGGTTTTGTGTTGAAGCCGCGATTTTATTTTGCCTGGAAGGATCTATTTCTATTGATTTCTTGGTCATGAAAAACTGTGGTAAAATCAATTCACGGCAACGCATGGACTCCTACCAAAACCTGCTGCCACGGTAAAAAATTATGCTCTAAAGTCGAGTACAACTATTCACAACTGCATTTTCCCATACACGACCCAGGCAGATTTTTGTTTCCAACCCTGTCCAACCTGAAAAAATGCCCCTTCTTTCTCACGGTATGCTTCTGAGCAATTTTTCTTGATACCCATTTAGTCATTTGTCTACAGTATAATCCTTACAGTATGCGAAAATCGAGTCAGATATTCATAACATTTTGAGCATCATCGCACAAAAGGAAGCAGCTAAATGTTTTTCGGCGCACGTACGGATCCCAGCTAGCTCGTATTACTGAACAAAGTACCTACCTACCCGACTAGAAAAAGAACCAAATCTAGTATGCAGTAGAACAAATAGAACAGAACAAAAAAATTTGAAGCAGCGCAGCATTGAATCGTTTTCATTCTGCGATCAGACTCTGTCAATTCGAGTCGGTCAAACATGTCAATCATCTGTGATAATTTACCTCCAACAAAGAAGGGTGCAAAGCACCATCATAGAAAATCAAACAGAACGCAGTTTACGCTGAATCATGGCATCGCACTATTTTTGTATCAGATAAGAGCAAAGAATTATTATGAATTCTAATAAAAACTCAGTACGTTCTCGCGCAGGCACAATTCATTTCCAGTAGGCTGGGTATGACTACGAGCTAGTGTTTCGCTGCCTGGGAAAGCCTCTGGGCACTGTCATGTCATATCATACTTTATCCTTAGCCAAGCGCCATGCAGCGCACTCGAGGGCTAAGGAACACATTTATTCGACAATCATTTTGTGCCGAGGCGGGAGTCGAACAGTCCCCTGTAAAAGTGCACTCAGCGTGAGAGGCAGACGCCTTAACCCGCCAGACCACGACCCCGCTGCATTATCAGTGGCGGCAACACATAAAATAAGTAGCCATGGCTGCCGGGGAGAAAGGCTGACATCCTTCCGCATTTAGATAGGTCGACTACCTTATCTTACCCATTGTCTATCATCCTGTGCAGCCGTCCCATCTTTTGCGCGCTCTTTCGTATTGACTTCTTTCTCTACACGTTGGCTACCCTGCTCTAGAGGAGGGTAGCCAAATGATAGGGGTAGACATCTACCTCTACCAGTTGGCTCCCTCTAGCTGCTCTTTCTGTGGTACTGGTAAGGGTGAGGATAGCCCTGTCTCTACCTCCAGGTAGGGACAGGCCTATCTTTGCCAAAAGGTACCCCCTACCTGCTTTCTGTGATACGGCCTCACACCCAAAATTTTATTGGCCCGACCCATATATTCAAAAATTACATCCATTGCTCCACGATTACGCAACATCAGCTGCTTGGTATGCCACGGAACCTGTAACCAGCGCGCCCAGGCGGCGGGAAATAGTCGAGACCGAAGTCTCTAATATAAATACCCCGACTGGAGGCAGGTTAGTCTCGCGACTATACCTGCCCTATAAACATCAACCAAAGAGGTTGACGTCTCCCATCCAGGGAAGAGTATCGACCTCCCGACCGCCCAGGAATGCTGGTTACAAACCGAAACAATTTTGGTTCGGTGCACTGAACCAAAATTTTGGTCCCGCCTCCAGAACCGAACCAATTCGCCCGTGACTCGCAGACGGTGAACAAATGTGCTGCCCGACTATTCTCTACATTTCTCTCTGCTAACGCAAAGCCAGGGGACACACTCCACGGAGTGTTATGGGAGAAGGAAGTTACCAAACTGCCCTCCCTATGTGGAACTTGGTTGATGGCACAATACTGGATTATCGTCTTACCACCGCGGCTCTCACATCGTTTCTGATGGGTATCAATCACACTCTGTGCTGGTACATCGAAGTCAGCGAACCCCGCGAATGATGGGTGGCCTGATAACTGAACGCCCCGTTATTCAGTCCGATCATAAAGGTCATATTCTACATAATTATTCACGACCAAAGAAAACCTTTTAAAGTCTAGATTCATCAAATATGGGTGCAAGCTTAGCATAAAAATACTATTTACCACCACATTTTCGAACAAAAATTGGTGCCACTGTTTACATAACTTAAAAAGTATGAACGTGTAGAGCTAGCATGAACGTGTGCAAAAATTAGTTACCCTATGTTATATTGCTGCCTTTGCACCCTTCAAACCCGCTTATATAAATTACTCGTACTATATCGACACGGGTTGGGCACCTCTTCCGTATGGCACGAGCCTAATCACAATGCCTAAGAATTACTTTCTTTCAGTCTTTCTTAACGTTCCTCATTAGCTCGCCTCTCTTGGATGACCCTGCGGCTAGGCAGGTGCCCCAGCCCCGACTTCTTCCATCGGATGATGCTTGTCCAAGCGTGAGATCGGTGAAGCTCGTCGTTTAGCCTTCAGATAACGATAGCAACGAATGATATTGATGAAGAAATACATCTCCACGATGCAGGCCAAACTGTAACCGATTATAGCCGGCTTGGATGGGAACGTGAGCACTGACCATTTCCCGTGTCGCACGGCGTAGACGGCTGTCATGACTAAAGTATACACCACGCTCAAGCACTGTAGGAACAGATGAGGCAGCAGGCATTTCGGTTTCATGTGATTAATACCATAAAACAACAAAACCACTGCGATCCAAACGACAACGAAGAAAAACGCGTACACAGCGAATACGACATCGGGACTCGATTCGAGCGGATGCTCTGTGGTTCCGTTTGCGTGCGAATCATTCCGTTTCCAAAACGAAAGCTCGTGCTCGAATTCTTTCTTGTATTCTGCGGTGGGGGGATGCGAAGTGCGTTGATGAATGTAATTGATCAAAGATGCCACGAACACGATGGTCATACAAGCCGATTCCAATCCACCGATAATCCTTGCGCATGTACGAACGTGCCAGCCACATCCGCAACAGCATCGAAATTTTCGGGCATTCGAATCGAAAGAAGGTTGAACATCTTCGGGCGCGATCGACATGGTCGCTCAAGGATGTCGGTGAGCGAAGAGTAAATGTTGAAGCCTTGCGAAAGTCTGTTTCCTTTTCGAGAAAACTTCTCAGCGAAGGCTACGAGTAGAATAATTGCCGCCAGCTAAAATGGTTGCTAAGGCGAGCCTTATGCACATCCCTGAACATTCTTCCGTCGAAGAGGCCAGCTGATGTGAGGGATTGTCGTGAAAAAGACATCAACCATGGCTGGAAAAAGAAGTGAACAGTGATAGCAACAGCTTGTTGCCATTGGTAACGAGCTAATGAAGCTGGCACGTAAACGAACGAGCACTGTTTAGACCTTGCTTCGAAGACAACAGCGAAAGGCTTTTTGAATTAATGACTGTGTTGGCAGAAGACGATGGGAAAACAAGATTCAGGATATCAAAAATCGATTTAGCTAGCAAAGCCTGTCCGAATAAAACATTAAGCGGACTACTTACAAGAAAGTGGGCGCCAATGTGCGTCAGACGGGTTCTTAAAAGAAAGATGCCGGCCTAATGAATTTTCTCTACAGTATGTGTTCTTGATCGACACTTTTCTACAAATGAAAATCTTCATTCAACTCTAGAAAGAGAAAGCTGGTTTAGTAAAAGAGATTTTGTAAAATTTCGGCGAACAGCACGCAAAGTCGCCAGGTCGGTCAGGTCGTCAATACGCCTTGAATGGGATCACCAAGAAATGGTCAACACGAGCAAAGCTGTGGACTAGCGTAGCCAAACGTGAATGGGCTGATAGGAATATGCTTTGTTTAACGAGACAGTTTCGTTGAGCATGCCCTCTGACTATAGCTAATAGCTGATGCATGTTCTCTTAAAGACCCGTAATAATCGTAGATCGCATTTGGCAATGCTGCAACGCGCCATCGGGTGTGCGGTCAAGGTATGTAATACTTACTGGGATGGCCTTGCAAAAACTACTGCACTTCGGCGACCTTCCGATCTGTTCCGCTGATGGCCCAATGATTGCCAGATTGTCTGATCGATAACGGAAATAATGACAATTCAAGTTTTCAAGGACAACAAAGAAACCAAGCACAGAGCTTTCCTCCGTGAAGGCCAGATCCCCAATGGGTGCAAGCGGTAAATGCATTAAACGTTATTGTAAAACATGGGATGCTCAGATGGTCTTGGATCACGGCCGGATCAAATGGGGGTTTGTTGGATCGGATCATGCGGAATACATGTAATTGTTTGAGCAATCATACGGCATCAACCTTTTCGAAAGGATAAACATACAGTATTTATTCATGGTGCCATGGCTCAAGCAGCCCCTCTCAGCCACACTGCTCATCAGGGATCTACTTTACAAGCTGATAAAAAAAAGAAGATCCATGCTGTTCATAAATGACTCTGACCATAACTTCAAATGTTTTTTTGAAAACGGGTATTTCCACTTCGTTTCCTCACTAATATTTCTGTCATCGGACTCTGAACATTTGCAAAATATGACAAGGCAACCTCGCCAAGTGTTCGTCGAACTCACCAAAACCAAAAATTGTAATTTCTTTCCAGGTGCAAAATGAGGGACTCTGAAAAATATCGGGGGCGTCTGACCAATTGGTCTGCTGTGATCAGCGCCTGAAAACCTGGGAAATTTTTAAATTCTTGCAGTTTTTTTGCCTGAAACCCAAGTTTTTTAACCCAAAGCCTGAAAGTCGAAAGCCAGGTTTGGAAAGAATCCTTGCGTGTTTTCTCAACGGCTGGGCTTCTTACCATACAAGAATTCAAAAATTCTCAGGACTTTAGGCCACCGCCACTGCTGATTAGTTGGCTAGACACCTCTGATATTTTGCAGAAAGCTTTTGTTTGCACTAGAAACACATCAAAATTTTAGGTTTTGTAAAGTTCGACTTGACGGCTGTCGATGTTCCTGTGTGAGTCATCCATGCTCTCTCTGATCTCAAATGATAATAGTGAGAAGTTCTCGTAACTCTAATCATAAGCAGAAGAAAGGGAGTATCAATGCAAAATATTGATCTCATCTCATTCATCACACGTAAATGGTTGGAGAAACATTGCGCAACAGTTAGTTGTTTGCCAGCGGTCTTTGCAAACACCATCGGCTTAGAATGTCGGATCGGATAGCTCAGATCGGATGATCCGATCCGAATTTTCGGATGTTGTTTTTTTCGGATCCGAGCGGATGGCCTGATCCAATCCGAGTCGGATATTTGACGGTACGAACTTAAAATCCGGGTTTTCTCTCCTCCCACCGCCTGTCTGTCTCTAATTCAATTGGTTACAGACTGGTTCAATTGGTTACAGGTTATTCAATTGGTTACAGGCTGGTTCAATTCGTCCTTTTCAGTTTAATCCGCCCCAGCAGCCCCCGGAAAATATGTCTCTATATTTTTGTAAGCGAAGAACAGGCTTTTGTACCACACTTCCTGATATTATTCTGAGTCGGTGATACTGACCCGAGCTACAGGATAGTAAGAGGGGAAAAGAACGTTTTTGCGGCTTATTGCTGATATGTACCTCCTACATACCACATGTGACAAAGTAAAAACATCCTTTATTAGCATAAAATTCATGAAATGAAACTAGGAAAGGTAGTACATGTGGTTTGATGCGCCTTCGGAGCAGGCCGGTCCAGGCTGACAAAAGGTGATCAAGAAAGATCTTGCCTGTCTACTGGCTAGTCACATGTACTCGCGGGTTTTTAGGGTTGACAAGTAGACCATAACAACTAGCCTCATTTATGTCACCAGCTTGGGGAAGGTGGCTCCTAGAAGATGCTCACATCTGCACTTCTTGTATAGCGGATATTCAGGGACTATGTTATGCAAAATGCTATCACTCAGGACAGCGCTTTTAATTTCATCATCCTGCTTTAGGCAGGAATTTTGAGGAATCTGCATCTTCGCTGCACTTTCTTGCAGCTATTGGGCGCATCGAGTTTCCGAACGCAGGAATGTACAGTATTGCATGCCTGTCACTTTCGAGCCGATACATGGAGTTTATGCTGATGAATATTAGTAGATTCTCTTTAAAAGTAAAAAAGGATTTGCTAAATCATTGCAAGAATGAGCTTTAATAGCCTTTAATGCAGATTTTCTCCACATCTTTAAGATTTATTTGGCGGCCATCCAAAGCTGAATAGATAGGTCAAGGAGCTACGATATAACACACGCTTGAAATAGTGAACGCTCAGGAGGAATCCCAGAAGACATCATTTTAACGTTACACAACTCGGGAAAACATTTTTGTCAGTCGCACTGGTAAGGGTTAGGCTTACACTTGGAGTCATAGTTGTTGTAGTGAGTTTATCAGTTCTGTCGTCCGTCCTATTTGCCTAAGAACATTGATATGCGGGGCTGGGTGCGAAAATTATAATGACAGCGATTTGAAGCCAATATGCGTAATTTATTACGAATTGCTATCAGAGCTGCTCATGAAAGTTAGCTCCATCTCTATGACTCGGACATGAAGGAATCATGTATATATGTTGGGCGGACAAGCGTGGATAAGCCTTAGTCGGTATGTCCGTGCAAGCCCTTAGTGATACTGCTAAGAACACTGGAGCAATCGAATTTCCGTCGCCTCGTGTCGGTGGGACGGGATAATCTTGTCCTGATCTACATTTCCCTGCTTTGCTGAACTAGTTTCTTCATACTTATGTTGTACATGTTTGGTAGCGCTCTGTAAACTCTGGGGCTCAATGCTAAAACACGTTGTGATTTTGTTGCACTGTGATCCAGTTTATGATAAAACACAGATATCATGGGATAAGTTCCCTTATGTCTCTCTAAACCATTTTGCTTTGTGCGAATGCTAAGTGCGTACCTTCGAGGTCCGGTCAGCCAAGAGCACCAAGCTAGATCTACATTATCTAAACATTTTCGAGGCCGACATTTTTGGAGTGTTGGACGGGTGTGCACATTTTGGGGTCTATCGTCAATGAGTGAAGATATTACTCCCCTGGTGCCAAATGCTGTATTGTAAAATTCGCATCCTTGGCATTCTCGGAGAGCGAGTGAACATTTGACCAAATTGTTGGTGATAGCAGAGAAGAAACTATGGCTCAGTAAACTATGAAATGCGTATTCTCCGATGTTTAGATGGGCTTATTCCACGCAAAATAAGGTGCCGCATTTACTTCTTGTGGTCGATTATCATTAGCCATCAAATACAAGGCATGCAAAATCCTCCATTCCATGAACAATCTGCATGCAATGTCATTCAAGGTCTAATGAGTGTCACCAGCCGCACCCGGTGACATAAATAAAGCTAGTTGTTATGGTTGTTATTTTTCAGTCCTGACTCTTCTCCACCCGCCCACGATACCTCCTCGAGGACTGGCCGCGTTCGAGCACATGCAATCTTGAGTGCAAACAGCATCATTCTTCAAACTCTGCCGCCCTCCTCTCAATCTTCCTCTAAATTCCTCAGTGTGACATTAGCTTGACTAAGATTAGTCCTTTACCCATGTATGGAAAATAAATATTTTATTTTGGTGGGTGACAAGCTTTCGTTTAGAATACATGCTTTAGTATTTTTAAAAGGCGCTGGTAAAAAATTAACATAGAGTTTTTCAAATATTTTGCAGCATTTTTTTCTTACAATATTTGCATGCTGTCATTGGCGGCATAACACTTTGAAAAATTTTGACGGCGCATCCTTTATCCTTAATTATAACCTGAATTTTCTGCCGTTTACTCGCCAAGTTTTTGATTCCAATGCGAAGGAAGAACACTTTTTTATTGCATGTTATTCTTCTCTTATTGACTTGACCTCGTTTGTATCTTTAATAAATTTAAGTTTCAGTTCGAATTTGAATTTCCCGTCGTTACAGTGTTCTTCTCTGCTGCTGTCTTGTAAGTTTCATGCTCTCAGTGCCACATTAGGAAGGAAAGGGCTAGGAATTTAGATCCACTTTCCCGTATCTGTGTAACTATGAATATTACGTTGGCGCATTGCATGGCTCATGCAGCGACCCCGTTTTGCTTCTGACACGCGCAAGTATAAGGGAAAATGCGAGCTCTTACAAACCATTCTTTCTGTCATTCGCTGTTATTGTCAGTCACTCTTCATAATACTCCTTTTCTCTATAAACACCTTTTTAAAAGTGAATTTTTTAATATGAATTTCCCGCTTTTTTAAAAATTTTCTGTATAACCTGATCCTTCAAGTATTATTATCATTGTTGCGCATAGACAGCTTTCAAAATGAACAAAAAAATGTTGATTCTCATTTTTTGAATTCCCCGCCTTTTAAAAACTATATAGCTTTTTCGTGTGTATTTATTGATTTGATAAGCGTTTCCATAAATCCTTCGATCCCGATCAATCTATGAGCCATCAAGTTATATCCTGCAGACTTTGTCCGCGTTTTTCAATTTTTTCGGTTTTTCTGTTCAAATTGACCCCCCCAGCAAAAACCGGAACTTTAAACTTTTGTAATAAGTAACATTTTTAAGTCAGGCATTGCTCCCCGCACCTCCCTGATTCGATTAAGCTATATATAGTTGCCCCGCGCCTCTTTAGACGGTTTTTATGATGAAGGAAAAAATGATAATTTCACCCGAGTGGACCCCCTTCTGAGCACCCTACAGTACAACAATCCGGGGCAATACCTGGTCAAAATAAAGGCCAAAAGGCACCAGCAGAGATGTTACCCTGTCGTTTGAACATATAGCTGGATCCCCCGCTCTCACACAGCTCCCGATGGTGCTATCGGGTCATAAGTACTACATACCTATACATACTCCATACATACCTACATACATACCTACATACATACATCCATACATATGTACATACATACATACATAGGTACATACATACATACATATGTACATACATACATACATATGTACATACATACATACATAGGTACATACATCCATACATATGTACATACATACATACATAGGTACATACATACATACATATGTACATACATAATACATAGGTACATACATACATACATATGTACATACATACATACATAGGTACATACATCCATACATATGTACATACATACATACATAGGTACATACATACATACATATGTACATACATACATACATAGGTACATACATACATATATGACGCGGGACGTTTTCACCCATAGAAGGATAACCAGTGGAGATTTTTTAAAGATTTTTTGGAACACACCTTCCCCAACTAGTCCCTCATATCTATACCAAATTTTATCGGTTTCGGCCACTCGGTTCGCGAGTTATTGCAAAAATAAAAAACCTGGTCGGGATTTTCACCCTCGCACCCTTAGTAACGTTATGAGTGGAGCCCGAATGGAAAAAGATCTTGCAAACTCCTTTAGTAGAACTTAATCCAGTGTAAAGTTACTCTAAGAAACCAAATTTCATCGCTTCATGACATCAGGCTGCTGAGATATCGTTATTGGTGTGGCACATGTACTACATGGATCCTCAGATTATCCAGCAGTTACCCCAAGCAGAATAGCGCAAGGAGCCTAGGTAAAACATGCTCGGAATGTTAAACAGACAAGTGAATAGTAGCAGATAATATTCCAGTTTAAATGCAGGAAAACTTTTTTCTCTCGTTCAGTCCCTGTTGGGGCATATTCTAAAAACAGTGTTCAGAGTTTTAGCTCTTTGTCGTGTCAGTGAGTCATGAGTTCTGTCGTCTGCCACATTGCCTGAGAACTGAGATATGCAACTTCAGGCAGGGAACTTGTAATGACAACTATTTGAAGCCGAGTAAATTTAATACTTTTATTATAACTGCTCATGAGATTTGGCTCCATCTTATAATTTATGCATTAGGAAATGATCTATTTCTTGCGTGTATACGCGTGGACCTGTCGATGTGTCCACGCTAGTCTATGCTGACACTGCTTTTGGATCGCAAGCGCGTTGTCTTTCTGTTGCCTCGTGTCGGTGGGGAGTCGACAGGAAAGGATAATCTTCTTTTCCTGATCTATATTACCCTATGCAGTGGATAACCTAGTTTTTCATTATTTTATATGGTACTTGTTAGATGCAGCGCCCAGTGAACTCTGGGGCTCAAAGCTAAAACGCTGTAATTTCATGAACTTGTAAACGGGTCCATAATAAAGCATTTGGGAGTCGTGAAACAAGCTCCCTCTAGAGTCCCTGAGCCATTATGCTTGGCAGGAAAGTTTTACTGTAGTACCTACCTGCGAGATTTACACGTCTGGTCAGCAGAAGCCACCTAGCTAGATCTGCAGTAGTTACCCATTCTTTAGGCCATTACATTTTTGGTGAGTTAAACGGCTATGCACCTTTTGGGGTCAATTGCCAATAGCTGAAGGGATCATCACCCTGGCGCCAGACGCTGTATTGCAAGATTCGCATATCCTTGGCATTCAGAGATAGCGAGTGGACATTCGACCAGAATATATTTGATGCGAATGGGAAATGATGACTCAGTCCCTATTTATTGCGCAACCCCTGATGTATGGATAGGCAATGCGAAATAAGGTGTCGGACTTGCTCCTCGTGCTTGATTTTATCGCGATCACGAAAGCATCAAGCAGAAGCATGCAAGATCCGCTGCTTCTGGAACAATAACTTCGTTCATCAGCATTGCTCAGAGTAGAATCTGGCATGGCTGATGACATAAATGAGGCTAGTTGTTATGGTCTACTTGTCAACCCTAAAACCGCGAGTACATGTGACCAGCCAGAGCCAGGCAGGATCTTTCTTGATCACCTTTTGTCAGCCTGGACTGGCCTGCTCCGAAGGCGCATCAGACCACATGTACTACCTTTCCCAGTTTCATTTCATGAATTTTTTGCTAATTTCACTCCTTTTTCTGTCCTGACTCTTCTCCACCCACCTAATATACCCCCTCGAGGACTGGCCGCGTTTGAGCACACGCAATCGAGATTGCAAGTAGAACCATTCTACAAAATTTGCTTCCATGCGTGCGCAAGAGATTAAAATCAGTGGCCATTGTTTTGTCGCTCGAACCATGACGAGTCTTCCTCTAAAACTCTCTCTGGCTTAGCTCAGGTTAGGCACTCGTTTGCACGTGTCTTAGTACTAGTATTTCAGGGAAGTACAACCTTTCCTTCAGACTAGACGTTGCACTGCACACTGAGTCAGCTAACATTAGGTCAGTTCTGTATGTCATGAGGATCCCTCATTGACTTCCAACTTGTTGGGCCGGTAAATCGTTTCGTGTGAAATGTGTCCCTTCACCCTCGAGTGTGCATAAGCGTTTGGTGATGTGGAAAAACATGAACATAAACATGATGTGCCCAAGTCAAATTTGATGGTGGGTGACAAGAAGTTTCCAAATAACCAAATTTCCCACAACAATTTTATAAAAAAAGTTGCTGCATTACCTCTAGTCAATTTTTTCACGATGCTATTCACGGCATAACATTTTAACCTCGTTTTCAGTGCATCCTTTATCCTTAATTATAACCTGCGTTTTCGCCGTTCAATTGCCAAGTTTTTCAATAACAATGCGAAGGAAGAACGCTTTTTAAAATATATCGCTCTTTTTTAAGACATGACAACTTTTGTGGCGGTCAAAAATGATCTTTAGCTTGTTTTTTAATTCCCCATTTAAAATGTTGTTCGATGCTAGTACGCAGTCTTGTGAGTCTCATGCTTTTACTTCTTTCACATGATTTCCATGTACAGGATTTCAGACTCGCTTTCCCTCGTATCTACTGCATATTGTGTTTATTGAAGCTCATGCAGCGACCTCGTTTTGCGCCTAAATCGCAAAAATATGAGGGAAAGATGCGAAACTGGTCCCTCTAACGTCCGCTGTTATTGTCAGTCACTCTTCATATTACGCCTTTTCTGTATAAACACCGTTTTTTAAAGTCAGTTCTTTAATTTGAGTTTCGCGCCTTTTTTAAACCTTTTTAGTATCGTTTTATTTTTCAAGTATAACTGTCATCGTCATTCTTGTGCAGAGACGGCTTTCAAAATGTGCAAGAAGTGTTGAATCCCTCAGTTTGAATTTCCCGCCATTTTAAAAACTAGACAGGTTTTTTCGTTTACATATATGTTGATATAACAGAAATTCCATGAGTCCTATGACCCTGTATCCCCGATGAGCCACCAAGTCATATCCTGCAGAATTTTTCTGCGTCTCCAAATTTTTCAGTTTTTCTGCTCAAATGGACCCCCAACAAAAACCAAAACTTCCAACTTTTGTAACAAGTGAAATTTTTTGGTCAGGAATTGCTCCCCGCACTATCCTGACTCGATTGAGCTATAGAAAGTTGCCCTAGGCCTCTCCAGACGGTTTTTATCGGGTCTAAAAGTACAAAAAATGATAATTCCACCCGAGTGGACCCCCTTCTGAGCACCCTACAGCAATTTAGGTCAATAACTGGTCAAAATCAATGCCAAAAGGCACCAGCAGTGATGTTACCCTGCTGTTTGAGCATATAGCTGGATCTCCCACTCTCACACAGCTCCATACCTACCTACCTACATACATACATACATGTATGAAGCGGGCACGTTTCTGCCCATAAAAGGATAACCAGTAAAGATTTCGAAAAGATTTTTGGTACGCGCCTTCTCCAACTAGTCCCCTATGTCCACACCAAATTTCATTGGTTTTGGCTGCATGATTCGCAAGTTATAGCAAAAACAAGAAACCTGGTCGGGATTTTCACCCTCGCACCCCTAGTATGAGTGGAGCCCGAACGGAAAAAGATTTTGCAAATTCCTTTGGTAGAACTTAATCTAGTGTGAAGTTACACTAATAAACGAAATTTCATCGCTTCATGACATCAGGCTGTTGAGATATCGTTGTTGGTGTGGCACATGTACTACATGGGGGACGCTACCGCGCCCCCATGGATACCATAGCTGCCAGGAAACAAGCTGCACACTTCCTGGTATCAGAACACGACGACTGCTCCGAGAAAAATCGAAACTAGATTAACAAAAGCCATGAACTTTATTCCACTGCTCCTCGTTCTCCTGGTCGTTGTCAACACGGCAGAAGTAAGAATACGGGATGATTTGTCATCTTGCGCTTTCCCTTTCGACATACTATACTAGCAATAAGGGTGGACCGCAGATCTGCGGGCACAGAAAGCAAGATACAGTAGATCCTACTCAGGACGACTTACGTTAAAAAAATGCAGTATACTAAATTTCTCTGGGTAATTTTATACTCACGTGAGGGGAGTGACAGCAGTAAATGACATGCACCCACATGAGTTTTCCTATGTATCATTCTGTTGGTATGACAATGTCTCTTTGTCGTGTGTCATTGAAAGTTTGGTTCTCCCAGAAATATGTACTATAGAGCTTGACGTTCAGTGAAACTGCACATGCCAAGAACTGAATTGTCAAGAACATGTCAAGAATTGTCAAGAAAATCAAACCTCTTCCTTTCCTTTATTGTGCCCCTTCCGAGACCTATTTTACTATAATTTGATAGAGACCTTCTGCGCCCGCGAACCACTCGGTTACAGAGTCGTGGCTAAAGAAGAATTTAGTATATTGTTCTTCTAGTCTGCAGCAATAGCCTTTCCAAACAGTGACGAAAAAGTGATGCGGACTTAACACCAGCGGCTTCGTCGCTTCAAGCTCAAGTACGATGAAGGTTTTGGCACCCAGGCATTTTACTTGTACTTCTCGAGAAGTTTGATCCTTCAATTTCTTGCTAAGAAAAGGTATTAACTTTATGTTGGTCTTTATCACTATCTTCCTTTAGGGAAAGTGCAAGGGACATTCTCTGCGATACACGCTGCAAAGCCGGAACATGCTTTTGCAAAAAATGACTGCCGCTGAAGCCACAGGTTATCATGGAGAATTTCCAAGCGCTATATTGATTCAATACCACTTATAGTATATTCTCCATTACAGCGCATATCTGATGCTCGTTTCATTTATTTTTGCTCTGTTTTATTTTTGTGCCGAAATTAATTGCTCTGTTACGCAAAAAAAGTGCTTCAGTACACCTCACACTGAAACTTCTCATAATCCGCCGCGATCGCAAAAAGAATCCGCACGAGTTCGTCTTTCTCTGGATTCTGTTATGAGGATCTCCCCTCACTATCCATAATCAGGATGAATTTTAAATCTAACTCTTCGTTCTTCTTTTTGCAGTCATCCCTGAAACTCTGCTTTTTTATTTTGATTGCAAAACAGAATTTCAGATTTTCAAAGTGGTAATCAAAAATATTCTCCTTTACCCTAAGATGTTATCTGCACCACTGACGATATTTTGGTATAGCACACATTTATAAGGTTTAGCTAAAAAACGAGTTCATAGGCAGGCTGCGCAATCGAAGAGATCGAAAACTAGGCATTGGAACTGTTTGCTAAGTCTCCGTGAACGGTCAACAAATAAATTTTGGATCAAAGATATTGAAAGTTTTGGGTGATCATTATCCAATTCTGATTTGGGTATTTACACGATGATAAACGCAAGGAGATACCACGAACTTGGGCAGGTTGAGGGTTAGTCAGCGCTCCTCCTTACATATGTACCTCTTCGTTTGCCATTCCGATGCAAGTTGGCTATTACACTAGGGGTGCAGAGAGACACATTCAAAAAATTCACAGGTCAACATTAATCAACCCGACAGAAAAGGCCACCAAAGAAACCAAAGTCTTAAGTAGATTTGGTTAGGTACTTATTCACAGCCACAGCACAGTGATGACTGACCACAGGGCAGCACCCTGTCAGGGAGCTGCTGCAAATGGTCACCCTGGATTGGACACCAGCTTCCTCAGATGGCGGATGGGTTCCGAGGCTTGTCAATGTTCGACAGCCAAGACTGGCTATTGTTTAGGGTGAGTCACCCATAGCCAGGAGTGCAGGGTTCATGGCATACAAATGAAGTAATAGTCTACGGAATAGCTTTTCTTTGCTATAGACATTCTATTATTCCGGTAAAGGTCACAATTCACAACTTAAATGGCAATAAACAGCGGATGCTTTAAAATATAATGCACTTTTAGCAGCCTATGAAAAATAATTAAAAATTCTGCACTTTGACTGCCTTTTTCAGGGGGGTCAATTATTTTATGGAGCATTTCTCCGCCCTCTTCAGTGAAGCCGTTGATGTCAAGGAGGACCGGAAATCTTGCAGCTAGTCTGTCTGTAAGGCGCCCCATCATTGAGGAGACAAAATCAAACAATTGCCTCTACTGTAGATTTTGCTCCTAGCTTTATGCGGGTGTTGCTATCTGCATTCACTTTGCCAGTTGTTGCTAAAGCATGGATTACAGTAAATGACATCCTGCAGCCAAAAAAGTTTTTATGCACTGGTATTTGTAGTTAGCATCAATTGATCATAAGATACATACGAAGAGGCTTCAAAGCCGAAATGGTTATTGTAGTGATAACGTGATGTTTACTTATAACTGGTTCTAATCATGCCCTTCAACCTTTTGTGTCTGGTCTCGTCGTGTGTGCCGATGTGGACTAACTAAGTAGTCTTGTCCCGGGTCGCCGTCTAGTAAAGTCGCTTGGCGCGTGGCGGGTGAACGTACTACACTGGTGCGTCGGCCCACGTTTGCTGCCTTTTTTTTCTCTTTCCTTTTAAGGTGAAACCATCAGACGGCCGGGGGCCGATCAATTGATCGAACAAGCAGATCGGTTCTATGATTCGACGTTCGTGCGGCCAAGTCATCAATCTCAATCGTTCGATATCGGAACAGTGTCTGACGCCTTCCAGGTAACACAAGTTTTCTTAATTGAGTGTAGGCCGGCGATTGAGGCGTAGCGTTTTGGGGAGCGTCACCTTACCGTCACGCACTGGACTATTGGCAGCTTGTTTTTGGCGTATCTCCAACATCCTCGAATATTTGTGATACTCACGCCAGCATGGCGACCGATGCACCGCCGGAGGTGGCGGACCAGTCGAATGTAGTTATTGGTCCTGATGGTGTTGACTTGGCACGGAAGTATGCTCTTCGGGATCTGAGTGACCTGCCTTTGCGGTACCTGGTGAATTTCTGTCTGCATAAAGACATTTCGATGGACAATCTGTTGGATCAGTCACGCGTGGGACGCGATGAGCTTATCTGTCGTATTCGCGCGTATTTTCGCATTCAGTTGAAGCAGCTCCCTGATGTTCCATCCCCTGCACGGGGTAAGATGATATCGCACACCTATAATGTAACATACGCGGAGTCACCAGGATCATTGGCTCGTTTGGTTTCTGGTCCAGAATTGTCGATCTTAGTGAATGGCGTTGAGGTTGTAGCCTTGGTTGATTCTGGAGCTGAGATATCTTTGATTCATATTGATTCATTGCGCCAGGGAAACACACCGATCACATTGTACAAGGGCATTTGGAGTTGTAAGGCAGCTAGTGGAGACGACGTGCCTTTGTTGGGAATCGCCTTGATCGGAGTCACAGTGAGAGGCATCACAGTGGAATGGCCCATGCATGTTATGTGTGGCACGTATCGGGGTTGCATTCTTGGATCAGATTTTCTTCACGTGTTTGGAGCCGATATATCGTATTACGCCAAGTCGATTCGTCTGATGCGTGATCCGTTTTGCGGTACTATGGTTTCGTTTTTCCAACGAGAGCTTTGTCGGGCTACGGCCAATGTTCGTCTGATCCGTGGTCCATCTGAGTCCATGGTCGTTCCACCCCGAAGTCAGAAATTGTTCTGGGCGCAGGCGGAGAGTCCGAATAAGGATTTGATGGTTTTCATACCCTCATCCGATTTTCAAAAGCAGTTTAATGTAGCTGCCCCCGCGAGTTTGGTCAAATTGAATGAGGCTCAGCGTTTTCCAGTGTGCTTGGTCAATTTTGGAGAGAATGAGTTAGCACTCTCCGATCACATACCGTGTGGCACGCTTGAACAGTTTCAGTATATCGAAGGAGAACCCTCGGTGAGGGATGAGGGCGTTAGTTGCATGTCACAAACACTGAAAATGACGCTGCCTTGCAACTTGTTCAAAAGAGTCTCAATGTGAGGTAGCGGGAAAACGTCCTTCTTGGTGACGGCGTTCAACAAGCGATAATCCACGCAGAAACGCCAGGAGCCATCAGCTTTCTTGACTAGAAGAGTCGGGGACGCCCACGGACTGCAAGAGTGAGTCAAGACACCATTCTTGAGGCCTGTGATGAAGTTGTGAGATGTCCGTTGTCTTGGGGGTTTGAATGTGGCGCCACTTCATTGTCTGTGTCTCAGGTGTGTCTGCGTGTGGGCGCGTGAGTATTGGCTGGTAAGAAGAGCTGCAGAGCTGAGGAGAGCTTGCGCGCTCTCAGTCTCTCGTTTTTGATTCGGGGCACTTGCGGCTGTGTCGAGAGTTTGAGTAAAGTTGGGTGAGATTGGTCGAGGCCATCAGCGATGAACCATTGGAAGCTTGGTAAGTCTCCGACCTAGTTGCGGTCCTCATACCGTAGCCGGGGGATAGGAACCTGGTCGACCCGGTAGCGTAAGACAGCGTCGTTACAGGCCTTCTTCAACTTGACGACGTAGTTCCTCTTGTTTGGCCTGCGGAACCCCGTATGGCTGTCGTTTGACTGGTGCAGCATCTCCTGTGTCAATGTAATGATGGACGCCTGGCATACACCCCAAATCCTTATTCGACTCACCAAAGATGTCTGCGTTTTGACACATCAAGTCCACGAAGGCTGCTTGTTCTTCATCTGTTAGACATGCTGTAGAAATGTTAAACTTTGAACGCAATCTCTCCACGCGCGACGGATCTTGCTTAGCTGGCGGAGGAATAGATTTCAGTGGTTCCTTATAGCTGTCACGTTGCTGTCCGACGTGACCGCGTGTGGAGAAGAGTAATCTCGAGACCAACCGCACTAGACGAGAATTATATTACGGTCCTCCGTACTCTACACAGTTCGCCTGCTCTAGCCGTAGCCCTGGCGAGCAAGCTTTACGATAACGCACACTACACTACATGATATCCACGCGGGAGATACAAACTTAACCGTGACATTCACCTCCCCCTCAGTTTACACGAAACACAAAATATCGAAACGCAAAAATCATGA
Source organism: Mesodorylaimus sp. YZB2_4 (assembly GCA_030248295.1). Classification (NCBI taxonomy): domain Eukaryota; kingdom Metazoa; phylum Nematoda; class Enoplea; order Dorylaimida; family Dorylaimidae; genus Mesodorylaimus; species Mesodorylaimus sp. YZB2_4. The sequence goes on along the minus strand of JASANH010001517.1, from coordinate 236,300 downwards.
TCATTGACGTCGTAAGTCGCCCATCTTCATTGACATCGTACGACCGTATTGTACGCTGTTGATTGAGTTTGACCGACGTCTCCGATTCCTATTGCACCCACTTCCGTCTCTCCTTCACCAAAGCCACACGACTGCGCGTGTCCTTCTCCTCCTCCAAGTACCTCTCCGCGTCTCGCATCGCACGAGGCAAACCTACCGCCTTGGAGGCTAACACCTCCTTATACTGCCTGTAGTCGAAGATGTTATCGCGCTCGACTAGTCCGTACTTCTTCTCGCCGAAAAAGTGAACACGAACCCAATTTGGTTTTATAGGCCTCTTATCCGGGAATTCCGTTTCATCCACTATACGTGCTGGCAAATATGGGTGGTACTTCAGTTTGGTTCACACTGCATCACCGACCTTCAGCAGTCTTGGTTTGCGTGGCCTATCCACCTCGGGCACATACCGCTTCACCTGTTCTACGTGAACACGCTTCTCCTCGCCAACTAATCCTCCTTGCGGGCAGATAATCAAGTTGTGAGCCGATATCACTTGCGTGACACGATAGGGTCCAGTCCAGGAGCCCAACAGCTTCGATGATAAGCCTGCCGGTGTTTGCATTCGCTTATACATCACCATATCACCAGCCTGAAACTCCTTCTCCAGTTTCGTATTCTTATCCCAACGTTCCTTACGCTGTTCTTGCACTCGTTCTATGCTCTCATAAGCTAACCTCCGAGCTCGCTCGAGCTGCTGCACCACGTTATCGCGATATTCAATCGCGCTGCCAAATTTGTTAGCCGAACTCGAGATACCCGTATCGATCACCAACCGTGCATCAAAACCATGCATCAGAAAGAACGGAGTCTCACCCGTCGCTTCATGGACTGACGTATTGTACGCGAATCGGGCAAACGGAACAAAACCACTCCAATTGTCCTGGTGATCTTGGTCTACGTAGATTCTCAGCATATCGCGAAACACGCGATTCACTCTCTCCACCTGACCATCAGTCTGAGGTCTGTACGCTACCGTCAGGGATCGTTTGATGCGCAATGCCTCGCACACGCCCTGCACCAACGCTGAGGTAAAATTAGCCCCTCTGTCCGACAGCAATCGTCGTGGCGCTCCCCACCGACATATGATCTTGTCTACCAAGATCTGGGCTACCGTCGCTGCCTTGATGTCTGGCACTGCGAACGCCTCGATGTACTTCGTCAAGTAGTCGCTCACGATTACGACGTATTTACTGCCATCCCTATCTGTAGGGAATGGAACCGTGGCATCGATCGCCACCAACTCGAACGGATTCTCCACACACAGTGGTTTCAAGGGTGCCCGACCCGTCTGACCATACGATTTGTTCTTCGCACATGGCAAACAACTTTGACATCAGCGAAAAGTGTCCTTGTACATGCCTGGCCAAAGGAACCGTTGCCTCAGCTTGACAAAGGTCTTCGTGAAACCCAAATGACCTGCCATGGCATCACCATGCAGTGCGTCAAACACCAAGCGCTGCAAGGATAATGGAACTACCATCTGTATCCAATCCTCTTTTCTCCGTTCTTGCCCCAATGGAAAATGTATACGCCCATTTCCGAAAGACTAAAGCTCTGCGCAAGCTTTTTTAGCCGCCTCGCATCCCGCGGATCTTTGGGCAACATTCTTTGTTCCAAATAGTCAATTAGCGCCCGACAGAACTGATCTGCCCTCTGTGCGTCCTTAAGTGTCTGGTCCGACAACTCCACTGCTTTTTGTCCGACTGTCTCTACAGCCACTGGGCAAACCATGCACATCGGGCTTCGAGAAAGTGCATCTGCCACAACATTGGTCTTCCCCGGTACATGCTCTACATCAAACGTGTATTCCGACAACTGGTATACCCACCGTGCAATCCGACCTGTGGGTTCCTTGTGTGCCATCAGCCACTTCAGCGGTTGATGGTCTGTCCTCAACAGGAACTTTGCCCCATAAAGGTATGGTCGAAAGTGCTTAACATATTCAACAACCGCTAAGCATTCCTTCTCCAGCGCTGAATAATTCTTTTCAGCTTTCGTTAGCGTCCTTGACGCGTATGCTACGTCCCATTTGTCGTTCCCATGCTGTTGATACAGCACTGCCCCGATGCCGACATTCGACGCATCTGTCTGCAGTATGAACTGCCTTTTGAAATCAGGGAACCGCAAGATCGCTTTGGACACCAACATCTCCTTTAACGCCATAAACGCGTCCTCGCACTGGGTATCCCAGACGAAGCTCTGATCTTTGCATAGCAGTTTGTACAACGGAGCCGCTATCATGGCAAATCGAGGGATGAAATCCCGATAGAAGTTGCACATACCCAGGAACCGCCACACATCCTTGATGTTCTGTGGGCCTGGAAACTTCCGCACTGCTGCAACCTTCTTCTCGTCCATGTTGATCCCAGCCTTCGAGACCACATGACCCAGGAAAGGTACTTCAGCCCTCGCGAAGTGACATTTTGATGGCTTAACCTTCAAGCCCGCTTTCACTAACCGATCAAACTTATTGCCGATATGCCGCAAGTGATCGTCAAACGTTTTACTGTAGATCAGTATATCATCGATATAAACCAAACAGTGATCCCACTGCAGGCCCGATAGGACCATCTCCAGTAGTCGTTCACATGTCGCTCCCGCATTCACTAACCCAAATGGCATTACTGTGAACTCGAATTGTCCACCTGGCGCTGAAAATGCCGTCCATTCTTGTGACTCTGGGCTCAGTGGTACCTGCCAGTACCCACTCTGAAGGTCCAAACTTGTGAACCATTTCGCACCTCCCAATGCATCCAACGCTTCGTCTACGCGTGGCATGGGGTACAAGTCCTTCTTTGTTGCAGCATTCAATGCCCGGAAGTCAATACAAATCCTAGTGCCTCCATCCTTCTTTGGCACTATAACTAGCGGAGCCGATACTGGGCTGCACGACGGTTTGATCCAACCGTGCGTTTGCATCACCTTCAATTGCCGCTCAACCTCTGGCTTCACTGCCTCTGGTATTCTCCGAGCTCTCATCTTGGGCGGAGGCGCCCCTGTCAACACGATTTTGTGTTGTAGCAACGTCGTCTTTCCGATATCACCTTCATGCTCAGCAAAAGCATCTTCGTATTGACGTAATACGCTAACAACGCGTTTCCGTTGATCCTCAGTCAACTCTGACTCCCTCCAATCGATCTTCGCGATTGGGTCCATAATGGACACCGGTTTACCCTCGGCAGAACCGCAAGCTGCCACCACTTGGTCACCCTTATCGATGACCGTGAACTGGCCGACTCGCGTATTTTTATGCAATACCTTATCGTCCGTAGCTGTATTAGCTACCATCACTGGCACGAGGCCGTCTCCCTTCAGTTTAAGGACAGGCGCCGCGAAGCTGAGGAGCGGAAACGCCAGGAAGAAAGGCAACTAGAAGACAGGCAGAGAGAGGCTGAGGAACGAAAACGGCAGGAAGAGAGGCAATTGGAGCAGCATAAGATAATGCTGGAATGTGAGATACAAACTTAAGCGTGACATAGCGATCCAAGAGCTCCTTGTAGTGACGCGCAGTGGTGTCGTCGATCGAGTCGCTGACTTGTAACGAGTCGATTCCAGTCAGACCTACGCTCAACTGCGACCCAGCCACTGCACACTGAGCCTCATGCCCCAAACGTGACCGAATATGGGCAACCAATGACTTCGGCGGTACAGCTCAGGGTCACGCGAACGCATTGTCCCGCCTTCCTACTGCAGAGCCTTCTTCGAGCATGGTTCGCATGATCTCGGGTATCACCCACGCAACGCTGGCACCTATAGATTCGGGTATATCTGTCGGAGATGACGGGGAAGAGTGCGTGGCGGAGGACGAATTGGCATTTTTGATGATACAGTGCTGCGCAGAGAGCAAGAAGAAGATCCGTTTTTGAAGCGTATTATCGATTTTGTGGAGGCTGGTACCTGCGTTGAGGGGGAGAGAGAGGAACTGGCGAAGTTGGCAGAGTCATACTTTCTGCAGGGAGATAAGGGCTCAGTTCTTCGTTTTTGCTTTTGCTTTCCGCGCCGTCGCAAATCTCGTGGTATCACAAGCTCAGTTCTTGCCTTACCATCTAGTCTGAAGCAGGAAGTCTTGGCAGCATTTCACAACGATCCTCTGGCGGGTCACATGGGAGAAGAACGCACCTTGGCTCGTCTTATGGACCGTGTCTACTGGCCATCGATGCGTAGGGATGTGCACAACTACTGCCGTACTTATTTGATTTGTGCTCGTCGTAAGTCGCCGCATAAGTGGGGGAAAGCACCTTTGGTTTCGATCCCAGTGCGTAATCCATTCGAACGTATCAGTTTGGATATCGTTGGACCAATGACAACTACACGCGCCGGCAATCAGTACATCTTAGTGCTTATCGATGCATTTACAAAGTGGCTGGAAGCAGTCGCAATGCCTGATTGCAGAACTGAAACCATCGCACAGATTTTCGTGGAGCATATTATTTGTCGCTTTGGATGCCCGCGTACAGTATTGTCTGATTTAGGGTCTCAATTCACATCCGATCTGTTTCGTGGTATTTGTCGCTTTCTGGACATCCGCAAGTTATCCACTACAGCATATCACCCACAGTGCGATGGACAAGTCGAACGGTATAACAAGGTTTTGATCGACAGTATTGCAGTCTACGCAAGTGCTCATCAGGAAGACTGGGACTTATTCAGCCCGTTTGCCTTATTTGCCTTTCGCTCGAGTTTGCACTCATCCACGGGTTACTCACCAGCCTCACTGGTCTATGGCCGAGAGTTGCCGTTCCCCTTCGATCGCGCCTTTGGTTCAGATGACTCGCAGCAATACTTAGCCCACGACTATGTAGTGCAGTTGAAAAAACGTTTAGCCGATGCTTACACCGAAGTACGCAAATCGATTTCCGCAGCTCAGGAACAGCAGGCTAAGCAGTATAACAGGGCAGCCCATGAAATTCCTTTTAAAGTCGGCTCATTAGTCATGATTAGGAGGAATGCAGCACCACGACGTTTGTCTGCCAAACTATGTGATCGTTTTTCGGGTCCATATCGTATTGTCGCAATGCCATCGCAAGTGACCGCATGCATTCGTCCGCTGCTTAGTGCTGGCGCTGACAAGCTCATTCACGTGAATCACTTGCAACTATATCGGGGGTCAGTGTCAGGACGTCCGGAGGACGAACCAGAATCTGAGAACGATCAGTGGGTGAACATCAAGGAATCGAAGAGTCACGGCACGAATATCACGCCCGGTGGGCAGACTTCGCAATTAGTACCTGGCTCTTTGGTGTGGGCTAAACTCAAATATATTCCTTGGTGGCCTGCTCGTGTACTGCCATAGTCGGAAGCCAAATGTCTAAAACCGCGTACAAAGGGTCCTTGGATATTAGTTTATTTTATAAATGATCGTGATCGCCAGGCTTTTGTGCACCTGAAAGACATCGAGCCATATTTCGAGACGAAGGCGATGCATGCTTCTCAGAAAAAGGCGATTCGCACAGCCATGGCTCAGTTGGAGGAGTTCGCCGCAGCGCAAGCACGTCAAGCGGACATCGATGCTAGCGACTGAACCAGTCGCATGACCTTGCTGTGTGTTTTGTGTGCATTTGTTTTACACCGGGTCTATCCACTGCTGACGTTTTTTCTTTCTAGTTGGAATTACGATGTTTGGGTGTGAGGGCCCTGTTTCCACCCTAATCATTTAACGAACTCCTTGTTTTTGCGTTTTGTTTTAGTGATGAGTTTCCGGTGGCGGTGCCAGGAACGATGGCATCGATTCGGGTCTCCTGGACGATGCCTGGGAGGCGAATCGAGTTTTGGTTCGGGTCGTCCGGGCCGAGCTTCGTTGGTCGACTGTACTCATCACAGGGAGCCGTCGGGAGTGCCAGTGACGGCGCCTCAGTCAGCTCATTCTATACCGCCCTTGGTGGGCCCAGCCGAGAGTGATTTGGACCCGAGGTTTCCAGAATTTTGGGAACAGCCTTTGGAGAGTGATAGGGTTTCTCAGCGGGAGAAGGCTTTATTGCGGGAGTGTCATCAGTTCTACAGGTCCCCTGCCATACGCACTCTGCTGGATTTTGATAACTCGAGGCTCTCCCTAGGACAACTCCGAGCCTTCGAGCACTCTTATTACGTGTGGGCAGCTTGTCGATTTTGAGAGGCGAATTTGTCTGTTTCTCGCTTTAATATGCTGTGTCAACGATTCTTGGCATTCCAGGGCATGGTCCGACGTGAAGCCATTCCACGTTTAGTCCGGAGTCGGGTGCGGAAACGTGAACATCAATCCCTGTCGGATCAGGCGCGTGACCATTCTCAGGCACCAACGGATGGATCACCACAGTTGCTCGAGGACGTCGAAGTCCGTTCAGATTGCTCGTCGCTGGGTACAGTGGATGTCGTCCTCGATGACACGCCCGACGGGCGAGCGACGTCTCCTGCCGTGACTACGCCTGGTAGGCGACGGGAAGGGTCAGTCTTCCTTCGATTGGGTCCTCCTTGGGTCCTTCCTTCGATTGGGTCCTTCCAGAGATACCGTACAGCCCGCTCGTAGCGCACAGCTACGTGCCTCGTCCCGAACGCGATCACGGTCACGGTCCCGATCCAGACCTCGAGCCCTCCGCCAGTCCACACCCACGCCCAGCCCTCCACCTCGTTACGATCGTTTCCGCTCATCAAGACCACGTTCGCCCTATTCGACTCAGACACTTCCTCGTGCCCAACATGATCGACGTCATCGGTCCAAGCGTGACTTATGGTGATTTGTTTGTTTTTTTTCCTCCCTCGTTTCTTTTTTTTTGCGTCACACGGGGACGTGTGAGAATTTGGTGAGGGTGTGATGTAGTGATAACGTGATGTTTACTTATAACTGGTTCTAATCATGCCCTTCAACTTTTTGTGTCTGGTCTCGTCGTGTGTGCCGATATGGACTAACTAACGATAAGTAGTCTTGTCCCGGGTCGCCGTCTAGTAAAGTCGCTTGGCGCGTGGCGGGTGAACATACTACAATCACACCAGCGCTATCTAACCAAGAAGCCCAAATTTTATGGCCCCCTATCTGGCCATGATCTGAAAATAACTGCATCTACCTGTGAGGTGAAAAAAGTGGAATCAAAGAGAAGTTGTACATGGAGTCAGTGAAAAATGAGGCCCAAACTCACAAACTCATCTCTTATCGTTAGTCCCTTGGGTCTATCATTGTATTCCCTCAATAAGAGATGCGCGACGCCAAGTGCGCGAGACTACTGGACACTGACGATGATGTTTTAATTACATAGGATGATGAGTATACGCCAATGAGAGCTACACTTTTAGTAAGAACTGCCATCTTTCGCAATTCTGTGCAGCTGGCACGCCCTTTTTTGGCCTTTCTGTCTGGCGCTCTATGCACTGAACGACTACTAACCGGCCTCATTGGCTTTTCAATTCAACTGTCATAGCACAGAGAGCAGGATCATTATTCGAAGTATTCACATAGCTTAGACGCCATATCAAAAGCTCACTATTGCAGCTTGAGCAAACCAAATGCAGATTATTCGTCATGGAGTTGAACCCTCCTTTGGTTTCCAGCATTCGCACTCTGATGTTGTTCCCCTCTTGCTCGAATCACTGAGTATCCCCTTCGAAATTAGTCAAGACACTCGGAAGACCATGGCGCTCAACGCCTACTGACCAATAAAATCTTTATGCACAATAAAAGGCGAGAGTGGTAATCATGGATTATCTGTGTGACAAAGAATTTATTCAAATGGCCATTTATTATCTTAGGTTTATCGCCTACAGGATTTTGCCACCCCTTTATTTTTTAGTGGGTCTAAGCGGACACATAGTTTCGCTGATAAGTTTTTATCAGCAATCCAAAAAAGAAGACGCTTACATTTATCAAATCTATTTAACAGTCAGTAAAATTTCCGAAATTTTCACTGAAATGCTTTTTATAGTCGTTTATGACTGCAGTGGATTTCTCAATGAAGGCGTGGTTGGTTTTATGAGAATATACAATTTGCAGTATTTTACCGCCCACATCATCATGCCTATTAGTGCCATATTTACTATGAACTCATTACTGTTGACACTTTCCATGTCAGCTGATCGAGTGTTCTCCTTATGGAGCCCAGTAGAATACGAAAAGAAAAATGCCAAATTGTACCACATATCAGCCGCAACAGCTTGCCTAGCTTTGGCTGTAATTCTAAACGTGTGGGACGGATGGGTGTTCGAAGTGTACGCTAGATCAAGCTTCGACAGTGCAGCAAATCACACAAGCGATGGAGACGAAATATTCGTCATCCGGTCAACCAATACTAGCGTACTTTTCACTGTTTGGGGTCAAAGCATTGGTTATCTGCGCTCGGCTGCAAGAGTGTTTCCCGTGATCATGTTGATGGTTTTCAATATTCTTTTGGTCGCCGCCTTGCGCCGACGCACGAAAAAGCTTGAAAAAATGACAGTTGATAATGAGCAGAGAAAGCATGCTGCGGCCGAAAGGGCTTTTTAAATTTTGGCTATATGCCAAAGCTGTCTGGGCCTAATTAATCAAACACCAAACTCGGCGTTCACTGTCATATTTTTGGCTGCTCCTCGCGACTGGTTGGCTTGTTGGGGCACATTTAATGCCCCATTCGTAGACCTGGGCATCGAAGTAGCTGATACAATGGACTTTCTAGTCCAAATTGCGGCCAGTAAGAAGACTAGGGAAGCCTATCTCAGTGTGCTGCCTATCCATCAGCTTTTCTCGCGCTGCAATGCAGGATCAGAGCTGGGTGGTGGCCAATCACAGGGGTTAAATAATGACGCTCGAGAAGCCTGGCAGAACCAGTAATTATTATTTGTACAATCACCAATAAAGTTTCACCTGAATCACTGTTGTGTTTGGAGCGCTTGTGTGTTGCTGGCCATATTTGGACAGCGTACATGAGTGTACTCTCTTAGCCGCGTGATCTCATCTAGCGACTTTTTACTGTGCTGTAACTTCTGTAGAATAATTTTTTGTACAATGCATAATAATTTGTCATCAGTTCGGACAGTTCTTTTTCAATTTTAGATCAAAGATGGTTTTAGATCGAAGTGCTTACTTGTGGATAGAAGTGCGATATAGCATGGCATGCTTCTTGGAACTCATCCTTGCCTCTGAGAATGGCCAACGGGTTTCCAAATGACTATGAAAGATCTTTTCTTGATTTACTGTTGATATTAAAAATAAATCTAGAGTACAAATATTTTACTGTCTGACAGAAGTGAACTTACGCAAACGAATTATACTAGGAACTTACTCATTTACCTGAGACGAATCGAGCTAAAAAGGAATTTACCTAAAACCTTGTTTTAGAGTGTCCATGTTTTTCTTTTGCATAAAGCCTTGCTCAGTAACAAAAGTCTTGGTAATTACTGTAATGAGTACAACGTGTAAATTTCGAGTACCCGACCATTCTTCTCAAGGAAAATGGAATGCACATAAATCCATCTATTTTCGGTAGTGTTTATGAATCTTGTATCCGCTCAGTGCTGGAATACGGGTCAGCTGCTTGGGATCTAATTCTTCAAATGGATATTGCTGAGCTTGAGCGTGCCCAATTTTATGCGTTTAGGCTTTTTTTGAATATTTTTACTATTACGCATGATGATAATGCCTTGACACAAGCCAAGTGGACTTCTCTCTGTAACAGGCGCAAACAGCTTAAGCTTTCTCAATTTTTTAAGTTCTATCATGGCTTACATGATTTTTGTAGCAGTCGTTTAATTCACCTTTCTGATACATGCCAGCGTAGTGATCGTAATTCTCAGGTACACCATCTTTTGATGCCAAAACATTTCTCAAAATCATTCAAGCAGAGTTTCATTTATTCTGGTATAAAACTATGGAATAGCGTTGATTCGGATATAGCTTTGTGTAATTTTGACCGTTTTAAATCTGCGATAGCTTAAAGTGTTTTTGAAAATTTTTTGTTCTGCAACACGTAAATTTTTCTTTCTTTCGTGTCTGTACCTGCTCGAGTGCACTCTTAGTGTTTCAGGTATCAGTAAAACATGATGATGATGATGATTCATCAGGATGGTTTGGCCGCAAGACTTCTAAACTTTTGATGATTTTTCGTGATGGGTAAGTATGTCGCTGGCTTTGCCACGCCTTGCCCTAAATGACCCTCCTGAGCCATTCCCGTTGAACAAGCAAAATCAAGCGAGCTCTTGCGCACGATCAAGCGCTGTCAGGAAGACCTTCCTGCGGACGCGGGTCTCATTCTGCGACGCTGATGCTTTGTTTTCAGTGCTGACTAATAGTATGACAGAGGGGTAGAGCGTACCTATTTCGCAAATCTTCGATGTCCTGTTTGCAAAGTCTTTATTATGGGTAAAAGTCTAAACAATCTTTAGTGTTTTCTGACTAATACGTCAACCAAATTCCACTTATTCTCTGCTTGTATCAGTGTTGGTACAGATTGGTCTTTGGTAGTAAACGTTATAGAGACTGGTCAGGCCAGCAACTTCACCTGCATCAAATTCACTGACCATGAGCTACACAGACATTACAAAAGCTCCAGGCCTGCTGGTCTGAGAGTACATAAGTGTGTGTGAAGTCTCATTCTCATAGTCAATGCGTCTAGGATTTTCCCCGTCCTCCGTTCCCATAATCCCAACCCGTATCCGGCAACCCAATTATCTACATGGGTTTCTGTCTTCTGTCGCTATATTTTGGTAAACGGAGAGCAGCTTTTGCAATGTCTGTGTAGCTCATGGTCAGTGAGTTTGTTGCAGACGAAGTTGCAGGCCCGACCAGTGTCTAACCCGTTACTACCAAAGGCCAATCTGTCCCAATATGTATACGATCAGTTCAAGCGGAACTCGTTTGATGTATTGGTCAGACACGTGGGAAAATGTAATAGCAAAGGCTAAAGATTGTTTATTCTTTTATTCGTCAGTGTTACAAGGTTAGGTGCGGTGGAAGGAGAGTTGTGCAAGCTCCTCACATTCCGCGACAGACTGATCTTACAATTAGATGCTAAGTCGGTGATACTGACCCATGTTACACAATAGTGAAACGGATAAAAGAGCATACAGCATGCTTTTATTGCTTATTGCTAAGTATCTTAGCTTATACTTAGCTCTTTGTCTTCCCTGAGACTCCGCACTTTTACTTTGATTGCAAAACAGAATTTCTGATTTTCAAACCGATAATTCCAAAAAATATGCTCTTAAGATATTTTCTACAGTGCTTGTATTACGGTTATTTTTTTTTGCTATAGCCCAGACGTATGAGGCTGTAGCTGACAACAAATCGGGAGGCCATCAGGAGAAATAGAAACTTTTAATGATTGACCATTTCTTGCCTAGCCTCCGGGAGTGTTGAGCAAATAAATTATTGAAAATTTTTTGAGTAATCATTCATCCGAATTCTGATTTTCTTATTTATAATAAACGCGAAGAGAGGCCGCATACTTGGACAGTGTTATAAACTACGTATGGATGTACGCTCCTCTTCGTTCACCATCCATTGCAAGTTTGCTTTATTACACCAGGGGTGCAGAGAGACATATCTAAAAAATTCACAAGCCAACAGTAATCGAACTCGACAAAAAGGCCACCGTGTTAACCAAAGTCCTAGCAAATTCGGTTAGATACATATTCACACCATATTGACACCAAATGAAGTCTACGAATCTATAGTGATCCTAACTCTATAAATCGTTTACAAACTGATGGATGAAATCGATATAAGCTGACACTTTGCTATACACTCCGTAATACTTGGCCTGGGCGCATCCGTATCCCCAAGAAACGATGCCCAGTTGTTTCCACGGCTTTTTAGAAGACGCTTGATAAACGACTGGTCCACCACTGTCACCCTGGCACGAGTCCTTGCCACCCTTGTCGTAACCAGCGCAGAATTGGGTGTCATTGTAGATTTGTCCGGGATAAGCTGCCTGGCACTTGTCATTGGATACAACTGGCACGGACACTTGTTTCAGAGTGGGACTATCCTGGCCACCCTCTGAAAAAGGAAACGATTTAGTATATGGGGGTCGTCTTTGAAAAACAAGTATTCTTACGTGACGTCGCTCCCCAGCCAGTGACGTATGTATCGCTTCCTGCACCCGGCAAATCTTCGCCTTGGCCTGGCAGGCATACGGGAGAAATATGATCAGTGAAATTCACAGCTTGTTCCAACTAAAAATGATCATCAATTACGAGCTCGTCAAACCCGCTAGGCAAAAATATTTTTACCTTCAGCAATGTTATGTCATATACGATCTTGCTGGGGTCGTAATTAGGATTGACATGGATTTCGCTGACACCCAAGACCAGCTCTCCTGGTTCATCAGCTTTCGCTTTGTTGAACACACCCAATTTGACCGAATACTTCTGCGGGTTCTTGTCATCACCATAGAAGCAATGTCCCGCCGTCATGACCCATTGCGGCGAGATGATACTTCCACCGCAGAACTGATACGCACTACCGAAAATTGGCTTCTTGAACAAAGCTGCTTGCCAGGGCCAGCTGTAAGGAATGGCATCCTTGCCGCCGACAATCTTGGTTGTGTCTGGCTTGACGGCTGGAACACCACACTTGGCATTATCCTGCACGGGGACTGGACTTGCCAAACAGGTGGCAAGAATCGGGATTAAGGCGATGATGACTTTCATCTTGGCTTAAAGTTCTGCTAGCAACCATTCGAGTACCGACCGATGTTGTCTCCAGCCTCACCCAAAGGTCCTTATATAGCCATGGCTTATCATCTTGCTTACACGTTTACGTAAACAGGACCATCACTCGTCCTTGACAGTATCGTCAATGCTTTCATCATTCAAAACTGATCATTGGGCCAGGCCACGTATTGGTATTCAAGTACATTGGGTCATTCAAAAAACTGATAAGACTTATTTTGAATAAAATGAGCACAAGTAATAAAATACTTGACGTCAGCGTAAGTTTTTGCCAAAGCACAAGGGACTGGTAAATTTGGCAAGGTTTCTTAGTGATAAGAATGAGTAAGCGAATAAGTAGAACAAGGATGACATGCAGATAGTGGGTGCGGCCGCTATTTTTTGACGTTATGTGCAGCTCAAAATGAGGCTGATTTACAGTATTTACAGAATTAGTTGATGTTTATGTTCAAACTCTTTCTTCAATGTACGAAGCACGCGCTATAAAAAAGTTGCGACATTCAATTCCATGTGCGAACTTACCGTCTGACTTAATGTTGGCTAGTGCTCTACATGCTATGCACATGTGATGGACTGCAGAGCAGACGGTTATAATATTGCATCAGATAAAACCAGGTCGAATAAAAACATAGCTGCGTCAAAAATGGGTGCGGCTAGCTGACAGAGGCCATAAATCAAGACTCCATAAGACGGAATGATGAAACCGATATTGACAAATTTGATAACGATATCAAAAGAGCAAGATACTTTGGTATTGTCAGCTGCATAGCTCGCCATTAATGGCTGCACCACCAATCCAACTCGTTACACACTAATAGTTGACCCTACAATAGTGAAAGTAGGCCATCAATACCGAGGTTCTGCAGATATTTTCTTGTGGAACTTGGTGAGAAGCGTATCATTCCACAGTGCAAGTGAAGTAGTAATTTCAGTGGATACACACAGCACAAGGGCAATACTAGTACAATTTGTTATTCTTCCAATACTTGATCAATTCTTGCATCGATTGTTCCGCATCACATGTTCCTAAAACAGATTGATGGCCTTGTGCACCTGGGGGGTACTTTCATAGTTTTATGACATCACACAAATTTAGGATGGTCATAAGGTTCGAGATCAACCAGTTTATCCGATGGAGACTGGACTGGATTGGATTTTATCAAAATTCGATCGAATCAGACCAAAAATTAAAAATGCAACCACTATTCCTATGAGTGAGGGGCTAATACAATAATGACTTCTGGTGTAAATCTGAGCCACGGTCTATCACAAATTAATCACCATTTTCACCCTAAATCAGGCAGTTTTTCTTTTAAAAAATTGAGAATGATAACTAAATTTGTAACATTGCTCACAAATGTTTAGCATGGTGTACATAAAAGTATCCGAAGTCATCTGCTCGTATTATGCTTTCTGTGCCAACGGGCTTTCAGCATGGCATTTATCAATGAAAAAAGGGCACTGGAAGTGGCGCCTATGAGTGAGGGACCAACAAATATAGGAATATGAATTCTTTTGGAACTACAAATAAATTGATCAGGCAATACTTTCATGTTCTCAAGATAAATGACCTCGACTCTCAACCCTTTCTATTATATACTTTGCATGGAAAACATAAAAATGCAATGTCTCCTTCACTAACACAAAATTCCTCAAGACGCTGTATAAAGCAGATTGACGTCTGCAAGTGCACACCAGCATGCAATCTACAGTACGTACTGGTTATGTGCTACGATGCTGTTATGTGCTAAATAGTTAGAGGCACGATGAGTGAAACCAGGCCGGGTTCGTGGCCGGGTTCGTGGCCGGGTTCGTGGCCGGGTTCGTGGCCGGGTTCGTGGCCGGGTTGTGTCTTGGGTGTTCGCCCGTCCTATAAAATCCTATAAAAGTTCGTGTCATATGCATCAAAAACGTTCATCGTCATGTTTTACCACATACCAAACGCTTATCCGCACTGAAGGGTGAAGGGGCACATAACACACGAAACGAGTCACTAGACCGCGAGTCGAACACTCACTCGTAACCGCACCTGGCATGAAAGGAGAACTTTAACCTACTGGCTCTGTCGCCTGTTCACCCAATGGTTAAGCTAATGGAGCCGTGACCTCGGAGTCCAGCCTATTCGACTGATGTGAAAGATGACCTAGTCGCGAATTTTGAACGCATTAGATGCGATAGGTACTTTGGGCTGTCAACTTAGTTTTTTTTCCAGGAAAACTTCGAGCTGTAGACTATACGATATAAAAAGATGCAAATTACATGCGAGTAGCGTTAGAATTACAGACGATGCATCATAAAACGCACATGTCTCTCGATCAGCTGCATCAAGGCTTCATTGGACCGACCAGTAAAGCAGCTATTTCGCGTAGCAACCTCGATTTGCGCGCAGCAATATTTTGCAAAGCGCATGAATTGTGTAGAGTTGATGAAGTTCGGATGGGAAGAACTCGATGTGCCATCTCCAATCCAGTATTCACACGAGTTCATAACTTCGAGGTCCAACTCCGAGGCGAAGATGAGAATGTTGTTTGCATTGTGCAATAACTTGTTCTCATTAGCTCAAGGATGATCCAGGTCAGTGGTAAAGGCTTCTCGACCCCGCATCGTCAGCTGATATGGGGCAGGTGGGTCATTGATGTCCGCGATAGGGATGACATTCCTAGCCAGAGCCATAAAGATGGGTACTTAGTCACAAAGGAACACGTCACACTTAGGACTACATCTCCTCCCCATGAAGACTACTTCTGCGGCAGCATTGGTGCAGCGGTTAAGCATCCGTCTCTCCGTATTGATTTAGAGCGTGTAGCTGGACTAGTCTTGGGTTCGATCCCCAGCGATGGAGGTCGGTTTGCGAACCATAAACCCTGCTGACCTTGCACGCCAGGACGTGGGTGACTCAACCGGTACCGCCGAGGCGCTCCGAGTGGAGAGACGGAAGCTAAACGGATAGACAGTCTCGGTGTCGAACACCGACAGGGTTCAAAGCCCACCCGCCATCGTCCGAGGAAGTCGGTGTCCTGTTTAGGATGCCCTCGCGTGGAGGTGCTCCTAGTGGAGACACGCAGGGGGAAGCTGCTGTGTGTGCCGGTCCCCGCACAGCCCTGCTTATAAGGTTTGACTGCTGGTCGGCTACAAGCAAAAACGGGCTTCGGCCCACAGAAATTAAAAAAAAATGGAGACTACTTCTCATTTGCTTGAAAGGATGAAAAGCCAATTCAACTGCTTCTTGATCAGCCTGAGCAGGATATCGACGCAACGCCTTGTCCGTACGCTTGCAATGGCTTCAGCCCTTCACGGCCAGTGCGTTCGATGATTTCGCGCTCGATTTTCAAAACCTCGACCGCCGGTCGATTACAGGGAGTTCAGAACTGGGCATGAACGCCGTCAGGATTCATCACTCGATCATTTTGGTCAGTCACATGGAACTTTTGCTTATCACCAAGCTCCAAGCACCTCTGGCATTGGTAGTAAATTACAGTAAGTACGCATTTGCTTGCTTTCCTTTTTTTGTGCGGATACGGTATCATTGATTTGAACATTAGGCGAGCAGACTGGACTCCGAGGTCACGGCTCCATTCGCTTATACGCTGTGCGAACAGGCCGGACAGAGCCGGTGGGTTAGAGTCCCCCTTTCATGCCTAGTGCGGTTACGGGCGAGTGTTCGACTCGTGGTCCAGTAATTCGTTTCGTTTGTTCTCCCTCCAGTGCACATAGGCGTTTGGCATGTAATAAAACATGACGACGAACGTTTCGGATGCATATGACACGAAACTTGATTGGATTTTACAGCAGTTAGGATCGACCGTAGCGACTTGAAGTGTTCTTGCGCTACAATAAATATTACCCACGCTCATTACCTCAGGTAGTCTGCGGTTTGTCGAAGACACGCGAGTCGGCAAGATGTAAAGTTCGATAATGGCCCAAGGTGCGATCATTCGTATATTTTGTAGTGATCGATGGTAGTTCGATATATCGAGCCACTGATTGTTGGTTTTTCATTCTAGCACCGGGCTATAAAAAAAGTAAGACTCGGGTAGCATTCTTTTTGGAATTTATGAAAAATATTGTGTACCAGTGAAGCAGCTGGATGCAATGTCACGTAATTTACCGCATTTGACTCTTTCGAGAACTGTAAACAGAACAAAGACAGCAATGATAAATTCAATTGTCGTAGTCTGGGTAAATTCAACTCACTGCGATATATTTTCTTGGCCGAGTATTTATCGTATCTCGAGTACGGATGGTCGACACGTCAGTTATTCGTGGAGTAAACACCGTTTTGTTGTTTATTTCGGTCGATGCGTCTCCGTTGTCCATGTTACGCCGATACTTCGACGGTTTCTTATCTTTATAAATCGCCGTTGTGCCTGACAGCCTCGAGGAGATTGTTTCTTCATCAGTAGCTCCTGTCGTGTCCGCGTGTCCTCGTGTCCTTTTTTCAGAAATCACAGAAATCTTGTCCTTATTTGTGCGTCTTTGTTTCTTCCTGCTCCTCGATTTTGCTTTTTCTTTTTTTGACATTCCTTTCCAAACGTCCATTCCACTCCGATCTAGAGACACACGGGAAGCGGTCGTAGTTGAGAGGAGACTCACTGCATCAGGCGGCGGAGGAACAGCAGCATCAGCTAATTCCTGCAATCGGCGATGGCGTTTCTTGGTCTTATCGGCCCCACAACACGCGCACAAACCCAACAACAACCAAACCAACGCCGAAAACAAAATGGATGACAGTACCGTCAGGGCTAAGCTCGACCAAGTGTTCGTGAACGACGCTAATAGCCAAACTGAAGGCTTCATATTGCGATCAAGCGATGGCGCCATTTCTTCCAAGGCAACGACTGTTGACAAATACTGTAGGTGACAAAACAATGTGCCGAGCATGAATCAGACACGACCACCCCCGACGGGAGGAGCAATGCAAAGTGACCAGATACTGTCTCGGTTCCGCTTTGTTGTAAGCAGTGTGAAGTATGTTGCAGCCTGTCATCATGGCTTGTCGCGCAAAGACCCCATTTTCTGCAGTCACCTTGTCATCGTAGCACTTGCATTGATGCCGGTTGTTTGGTGGTGGGAGGAAGAGCATATGAATACTAATCAGAATATGAGTACTAATGATGAATATTACTGACTTATCAGCTTACACATTTATCAGACTGTATCCATTATTGCCCACTGATAAAAACTCAATATTACTATAATTCTTAAATCCTACAACCATTTGAATTTGGCGCCATTTTGTGATGCGCAGGCATACAGACAACAACCTTGGCGGGAAGAGGTGACCGATTGGTCACTAATGTCGATTTGTTGAAGCGGCTGCTTTGTTGACCTCGTGCGTGCGATGACCATTGTGCCGCATAATTTACGTTATTCTTCGTCTGTTATTTTATCCAATGCAGAGGCCATGCTCGGGTTATTATTTTTACATTTACTCGTATTATCGACCTTCATTTGTTCGAATCTGGATTTGGTGCTAGGTTTGGGCCTGCACGTTTCAAATCAGCGATATTGCCGACCGATGCCCGATGAATCTTTACATCGACGATTAGGCGAAGCATTCGATGCTCGTTACATGAGTATGGCCGACCCGAGGAAATCAAACTCTGCTCCATTAGGACCCCAATTAGCCAGCTTGGACATGGCGGATGATTTCGGTACATCGGGTAGACGACATAGAAGACGGAATTGGAAGGAACCATGGACTTGCGATACGGTGCCGGAAGTGGTCGATTTGGGTCTTGATCATTATCCACGATATTTGAATTCTAAGAAATGTACGAGCGACCGGTGCTTCTTCGGGACATATTATTGCAGACCTCGAACGTACCTGGTCAATGTTCTGCGACGTCTACCCGGTACCTGCGTCGAGATCACGGCCAATAATGTGGACATGTTACCCTACGATGTTCTGGACAAAGACGAACCGATTTTAGTGGAGGCTTGGGAGTTTGTTAAGTATAACGTTGTTGTGTTTTGTGAGTGTAAAGTTTTCCCTGACAGGTTTCCCACACGATAATCATGTCTTACGGAAACCAAATATTTTATAACTTTAGAAACTTTTATTCGGTTATGTATTCTTGTTATGCCGTGGGGAACAGATATGCATAGGGTTATGCTAGACAGTAAATTTCGGTGTTTCGCTGAGGCCATGAACAAAGAAATAAAAGGCAAATAAAGGTCAGCGGTCAATAAGGGAGTCGGATGAGTTCGGGGTAGTCTGTTGTGGAGTGCTATGTTTGATCACTACAGTACTGCGGAACGGGGGTCTGACAATGAGAGCGACTAAAATCATGTACCCCGCATCTCCCTTCGGCCATGGACCGGTAGATGTGCGGAGAAATGGGCGGAGCCAAGGACTGGTTTTGCAACACCTAGGCACAAGCTTTAACCCCCTCATTGTGAAACCGGCCCCAGGTCTGTGTAATCCAGCTTAGTGGATTGGAAATTTTACAAGCCTCTTGCGATTAGTGTAACCCTCGTGCCTGGTAGGCCATGGCTATCCTCTCGGGTTGATGTTTCGGCCATAGGTAGTCGCAAGACTTGCCTGGAGTGTGTGTTCTGCCGACCACGCTCCCTCCTACGCCTGCCAGGCTTGGTTACATTGCCTGCCCAACTTGAAGCACTAGGTCAGAGGCAACTGGTCTGGCGGTTAAAATTCGTTGGTCGAAAGTTAATTTATCTGGCAAATGGCGAGTACATAGAAGAAGGAACTTGTGCGCATGTCTTTTTGTGAGGTGGTAGATCGACTTTTTGCTTTTCGCGAAAATTAGCAAATGATCCCCAAATACAATTCAGCGCCCTCCGCTCAGCAGTAAAATCAAGTCCCTCTGTGTCCAAAGTTCATTCTGACATAGACCACGGGCTAACAGCAATCACTGCTGATCCTACACTTCCCTTTCCACAATACAGTAGGATAATTTCAAACTAAACCAAGTAGTGCTATGATTTGTGAACTCGAAGATATAATCACCTTCGCCGTGATCGCGGCAGAATAAATGATTGTCTTCTGGAAAGTGAGGCGTGCAGAGAGTCAATTTCGGAATCACCAATTTCCGGGGCTGACCTACAGTAAAGAGCAATATTAGTTACTGTAGGTGCATGCAGAAAACAGCTCCCTCCGAGGCTACCAAAACTGCCGTCTCATATATTTATCCTCGCCACGCAACCCAGCATCGACTAAACCGAACCGAATTTCCCATGTTTTCATACATCTTATATCCTACATTCAGTTTATCATCACCTATAATTTCAAAGTTTTAGTAGTCAATCCCGTTGAACCAGTTTTGGAATGCAAATTTTGAAGTCAATAAAGACAGAACCACAAGTAAGAAAAAAAAAGAAAATCATCGCAAAACTGAAATCTGGAGCAAAATATTCGCATTTTCACGAATGTGCGCAGGAAATTCCAAATGCATTGGTTCTGTTCAGTGGTTCTGTCCAAAAAAGCTGACTCGGTTCGGTAAAAGATCGCCAGTGTGGTGGTTTGGTTCAGCCAGTTCAGGGATTCGGTCGATGCTGGTGCAACAGACTCGCACTGGGAAGCAACAAACGAGAAAACAGGGCAAAAGTGGTGAAGGCGTCTGTCATAGCAGCTGGTCGACCTGGGTTCGAATCCCAGCCGTCAGAGAAACTGGGTTTATTTAATAACGCCCTGCACGCCCGACGATGGCTGAGCCACTTTTTATCTCTTCAGGGCGAAAGCCGAAAGCCGAAAGCCATTACGTAGATATATGTACAGTATGGCGGAGTCTTTAATCCAGGTCCCCTCACGGGCGCTGGCGGGTTTGGGGAACCAAAATCGCGTAAAAAGAGCTCTACGCGCTCTCTCTGATTGTGAACATACATCCGTCACGGGCGGCAGCATAACTAGGCTCAACAGTCAAGTCCTGTTTTCCAAAACAATAAAAAGGTAGCCTCGCCTGGAACGAGAAAATGGGCCAAAAAAGGAAACAAAGAAGTTTTGATATAGCCCCTAGAAAATATTTTTCCCCCTATAAAGACACCATAGCTGGACATCACTTCTGGCCACCCAAACTCCAGTGGCCAATGACCACTTACCCGCTTTTTCGTAGTAAACTGCAAAATCGATATTGGAATTGGTCTCGAACTGCCAGCGCAGCTCTGTTTTTTCCGCATCTTTCACAGACCTGACGACAGTCAGAGTGTGCTTGGGTTTGATGTGCTCATGAATCCATTCAGGCGTCCACGAGGATTTGAAATACTCTGATTCAACCACCGGTTGTGGAATCGAAGTGCCCATATCTGCATCGATGTGCAAATATTTCATTTGGGGATTAGTGGTCTCCTCAGTCTCTCTATATTCGCCCCCAAAAAACACTGGCACGCACGATGGATCGATGTAGTCAAAAATGTGCTCCCGATATTTATGTTCAGAAAACATCAGAAATTTCTTTTGAGTAGCTTCGTTCATAAACTTTTTTGTGATTTCCCACAATATGCTCATGAATGAGGGAACACGAACGCACACGAACTGATGCATCAAATCGCAGAAGTAGTCCTGCTGCAGCGTCATGGCCAAGGTCCCTAATTTCATGTGCGGCGCTGATGGATTCATGAAATCGCCAAAATGAATTCCATATAAATCATAAAGTAGGGTAACTCCAGACGGCCTTCCACTGATCTTTTCTTGATGAAGGATTTGTCGAAGAAGCATTTCTGACATCAGAAATGTTAAATACAAGTACTCGCTGGGAGTAAACATCTTGGTTAATTTTGGAAAATCAACATTTTCCAACCGATAATACAACACCACTGTGTTGTCCATTGGATTGATCAAGGGATTTGCGCGAACACTGATGGAAAAATGCTTGAACCCACGACGGACAATGGGATCTAGAGGTTGGTCCAGAAGATCGGGGCCGTCCAATTTGAGGGCCTTCCTGTTTTGGATGTACGCACGAAGTCTGGGTTCGATTTGTTTCATGTCCCCTTTCCAGCCACAAACCCATCTTCGGAGATTGAAATCGGTGTCTATGTCATGGGGCAATTCGTCCCCGAATATTTGCCTGATCTTCTCGATGCCTTCTTTCTCCGACTCACTGACAAGAGGCAGAAATTTCTCCATTCTTAACGGCTAACTGTACAATGTCATAAAATGTATAGCAATGTTCTATAAAGAATGTCAGCCGCCAGCTGATGAAAATTGAGAACTAGTTTTATCTGAAAGTGCTAAGCGGTTGCCTGGCACATTGGTGGTATGGCCGCTTTATCTTCTGTTGTCACAACTGACTAACGAATGATGAACGGGGACGTGCTAGGACTGGTCTGGTCTTCCATTGTTAGCCAGGTATCCCAGTTCGCGCCGTTTATGGACACGTAGCCGCGCTGGCATATGTTTATACGTTCATATGCCGACCACCTTCTGATAATCTTTTGGAAGGTGGAACTGTTTTGCCTAACTTTGAGCTAAATTTATTTCGGTCATATTCGGCACAAATCTCTCAATCTGGCTCCGCTTTTACATAGTAGTGTCTCGGTGCAGTGAGAAGCCCGCTGTTTTTTAAATGGCTTGTGTTGCTCCCTTCGGTAGCTTTTACTCTGGTTCATAGTTTTGGCTGCCCTCATTCACGTGGCCAGCAGTGGTCAGCTTTTCAACTCGATAACTAGGGTGTGCCTCATGCACCACGCTTGTCACTACAATCACAGCACGAAATATTGAGTTCTCAATGTTCTTCTCAATCTCAAAAGCACACACTGAAAACTACACCCACACTAGTTTTTATTGCTTACGCAAACTATCCGATGGCGCCAGGCGCTTCGAGCAGACAGCAAGTGCGTAAGGCTAACAACCAGGTGAACAAGACTTTGTTTAAAAAAATTGAATAAAATTCGCAGTATTTTATTTATAATTTTTCTTCGCCTCTCGCTGTTTACGTTGTTGTATTAACCATTTATAAAGCACAATATCACTTTTTGATGAGATATTTTCCGTGTCAGCCAATTAAACTATTTATTTCCTTAACTTGATGATGCTTTAGAAACCTACTCTATCGCTTCATTGATTTATTATTCGATCTATCACCCCTCATTGGAAAACAAGTGATGAGATGCATCGATAGTAGCTGTTACACATCTGTGGCATGTCCTGTGGGGTGATGGGCCGAGCCCGATTTCCAGCATCAATTCCAAAACACGCTTCTATTTCATTCACAATCAGCCAGTCTCGGAGATTGTCACACCTGCCTACTCTTAACCTTCTGTTTCAATAATGCAATAAGATAATTTCAAACTAAACCAAGAAGTGCTGCGGTTGGAAAATTCAAAAGTGTAGTCACCATCGCCGTAATCACGACAACGCAGGTGATTTTCTTCTGGGAAATGAGGTGTGCACAGAGTGAATTTCGGAACCACCATTTTCCGTGAATGACCTGAAAATGCAACAGCTGATGTCATATGTACAAAAAAAAACAGGTGCTGACCCAGTAGAAACTACAAAATGGGTGGCTGACCGTGGCAGGACTCGAACCTGCAATCTTCGGATCCGAAGTCCGACGCGTTTTCCATTACGCCACACGGCCCCTCACGCTTATAGGCCGTAATGATATCGTTCATGACAGGGTGCAGTACCAGCTTATGCTTTCTTATGTACTGCATGGTAGCGACAGAACGGGTCGCCTGATTATGCTCGATTGGCTCCTCGATGCCTGATACCTCTGCTAGCGCGAAAACCATAAGGTCAATCAGTCAAAAGCAATAAAAGTCAGTATGTAACCTCTTTGCATTACACCATCTGGAAAATATATGATGAAGTAGGATAAGCAAAAGTTATAAGCTAATCGTAAGTGGATGGAAAAAAATACAGTTTTGACTTTAGTATGTATATTATTAGCCATCCCCGAATATTTTGCAGTAATGGATTAAGTTCACCCATTCCGCCCTCAATATCCCATTCTATGTCCAAAACTCAATGTCTGAAAGCACTCGAATCAGATCGACAAAGGCTCCTCGCTGTATCTCATTAGCACGCTTATCTCTCGATAGCGCAAGCGCACCGTTACTCTGTCCTAGGGAATATATGTAATTTCAATTTCACCCTCACAAATTGTTTGGCTTTTGAAGCAGAAGCGAGAGTGACTCATTGTGAGCCGGGGTGTAACCAGCGCGCCGGCGGGAGATAGTCGAGACCGAAGTCTCTGCAACAAATACCCCCAACTGGAGCCAGGTTAGTCTCGCGACTCTACATGCCCTAGAAACACCAAGCAGAGATGTTGATGTCTCCCAGCCAGGGAGAGTATCGATCTCCCGACCGCCCAGGAATGCTGGTTACAGAGGAATTCTCGTAAGGCAGAGAAAGGCGAGTCAAGCCTGGCGGGAAGGAGAAGCAATATCCTTCATTTCCCAATATTCTTCATTTTCCTTGTAGGTACCTTCTTTTTTATAATAAACCGTAAAGTCGACATTGGCATTGGTCTCGAACTGCCAACGGAGCACCGTCTTCGCCGCATCTTTCACAGACCTGACGACAGTCAGGGTGCGCTTCGGTTTGATGTGCTCACATGTCCACTCTGGTATCCATGACGATTTGAAATATTCCGACTCTGCCACTGGTTGTGGGATAGAAGTGCCCATATCTGCATCGATCTGCAAATATGCCAACCGTGGATCAGTGGTGTCGTCAGTTTCTCTGTACTCGCCTCCATAGGACAATGGCACGCACGATGGGTGGACGTAATCGAAAATGTGCTGCCGAAATTTGTGCTCGGTGAACATAATGAACTTCTTTTGAGTGGCCTCATTCAGAAATCTTTTCATGATCTCCCACACTATGCTCATGAATGGGGGAACACGAACGCACACGATCTGATGCAGCATATCGCAGTAGTAGTCTTGCTGCAAAGCCATAGCCAAGGCGCCTAATTTCATGTGCGGTGCTGATGGATTGATGAAATCGCCGTAGTGAATTCCGTGCAAATCATAAAGTAGAGTAATACCCGAGGGTTTCCCACTAATCTTTTCTTGACGCATGATATGTCGATGGACGACCTCAGACATGTGAAATGACATGTACAGATACTCGCTCGGTGTAAATATTTTAGTCAATCCGGTCAAATCAACATTTCCTAATCGATAATAAACGACAACTGTGTTATCGATTGGATTGATCAATGGATTTATGCGGACGCTGAGCGATAAATGCTTGAACCCTCGATGAATAATTGGATCAATTGGTTGGTCGAGCAGATCAGGAGCGTCCAGTTTGAGGGCCTTCCTGTTTTGGATGTATGTGCGGAGTCTGGGTTCGATTTGCTTCATGTCCCCTTTCCAGCCACAAACCCATCTTCGGAGATTGAAGTCGGTGTCTAAATCGTGAGGCAATTCGTTCCCCAATATTTCCCTGATCTTCTCGATGCCTTCTTTCTCTGATTCACTAATAGGGGGCAGAAATTTAGACATTATTGCAGGGAGCCGAAGCTGTAAATTTTACTACTCGACGGATGGGGGTTTGAGAAGGAACTAGTTTTGATTTAGTCGTTCGCTAAAAGTTTGACAAACCTGCTAGGTTTAGTGCCTTATCATTTTCTTATCTGCATTATTTTACAAGTGCAACAGGATGCTACCTTTGGTGGAGAATCGGTCAAGTGTGAGGCTTGAAGTGTAAGAACAGCCGCACTGTTTTCTGTATGCAGAATCATATCCGAAAATCAATTGCTTATCAGGTGCTTAGCTGTCTTTACTGTTCTATGGTCTATGATTTTAAAGCTTCTGTGCGTTCTCCTAATGCGATAACAGATTTATTTCACTGAGAAGTGCACCAGACGAGCATTTAGTAGCACCGATGTCTGATAAGAGTATCGCACTGGTGGCTGCTGTAGACACTAGGAGAAGTGCAGGGCTGGGATGTACTGGTGGAGAACAGTCTCATGTACTAATTCGAGTACGGATACAGAGAACTTGTAAAGTGCAGGTGCATGAGCAAAGTTTTGCTGGTTATGCTACCATTGCCCTTAGGGCGTTTCACCGTCGGGGAATCCATGATGTGGTGCACTAGCTCGAGGTCTTATGTTCCCTTTTGATATTCATCCGAAGCTGCTGATGGGTGCCTTTTTAATATACGTAGCTTGCGTCGATGTAGTTCGGCTGCCCCCCCGCCCTTGGCTTTACATCTAGCCTGCATACAAATAAGCACTGGTATGGCAAGCATATCTGGACAAGCCGTGTGACGAGTAGTGCGAGTATACCCACCGTTGATGCCTAGTATACCTGCTTACATGGCCGTCGCGGTGAAAGTAACGTTTGTGTTCAGTATGCAGAAGGTTCAACATGCAATGATGAAGCCGCCAGCACCCACGCCCAGGTAGGTTAGGCGTGAGTATGTGTCCCTTCACGCTCGGGTGCGTATATCCGTGTTTTGATGTGGTAAAGCATGATCATAGTGACGACTAAAGAATTTCTCGATTGTGTGGTATTCCAACTAAACATTAGCCCCACTGAAACCCTGGGCAAGGCAATGTGCAAGTTCGAAGGAGAATTCAACAAACATTAGACAATATCTGTCAGGAAAAATGCATACGAAAATTTGGAGGTAAGAAGATTCGAAAACTTGGATCACTTAAGGATCTAATGGTTTGGAATTATCAAAAAATATTGCTGTGGCAGAACACAAAAGCCTACCTGAACAGTTCCAATTCGCCTCCCCCCCCCCCAAGCACTTTTCTACAGACCGGACAGAAGCAACTCAAAAAGTACTAGGCAACACTGTCTTCTTCCGCCTTACCTACCTTCCGTCGCATAATAAACAGTAAAGTCGACATTGGCACTGGTCTCGAACTGCCAGCGCAACACCGTTTTTTCTGCGTCTTTCACAGACCTGACGACAGTCAGGGTGCGCTTCGGTTTGATGTGCCCATGAATCCATTCTGGCGTCCATGATGATCTGAAATATGCAGATTCTGCCACTGGTTGCGGAATAGAAGTGCCCCATTCGGCATCGATGTGCAAATATTTGAGCTGGGAGTCGGTGTCTTCTCAGTTTCTCTATATTCGCTTCCAAAAAACACTGGCACGCACGATGGGTGGATGTAGTCAAAAATGTGCTCTCTATATTTGTGTTCAGTGAACGTCAAGAACTTATCTGAAGTGGTTTTGTGAAAGTTTTTTTCATGATTTCCCACACTATGCTAATAAGTTTTGGGGCACGAATAGAGACGCTATGGCGTAGCATATCAGCCAACTAGACGCACAATGCTGAAGGACCATTTTCGCCGGCCAATAACTCGAGAACGGTTTGACAAAAAGTTTTGATTTTTCGCACACCTTGCAGATTAGGCCGGGTCTACAATCTTGCCAATTTTTATCAAAATCCATCCAGCCGTCGTCGAGTTCCAGAATACGCGATTTCTTGTTCAGGGGGAGAAGACGAGGAGGAGGAGGAAGAGGAGACAACATCAGCCTAGAGCAACAACCAGCGGTCGTACAGTTGTAAATTTTAGTTTTTCTGAAAGCTTGAGCCTCCGGAATCTGCCTTTTGATATTCCTTTCTCATCCATCGCTCGTCAGCTACTGGACGGATTTCGATAAAAATTGACACGATAGCGGACCTGACCTATCTTGCGAAGCTTGCAAAACAACAACACAGCTTTTGGTAAATCCGTTCTTGAGTTATCGATTATTGAAAATATTTCGTTCAGAGTTGAGCGTCTTCTCCCGCTGCAAGGGCAGTTGGACATGACGTAAAAGAGGGTCCTCACAACTGAGCCAATATAGCTCAGTTGGTAGGAAATTTGTTTTTAACCACGAGGTGCGCGGATCGACTCCATCACTTGACTTAATTTTTTGCTTTGGTTTTTTTGCATGGCAGAGGCACCTTACAGTGAACAAAGAACATGGTGGTGATCTTGGAATGTGTTTTCAAGTAGGGGATAAGCTATCGGATATGATAGGCGCATAAAAGAAGTAATGTTTTTCCTGGTGTCGACATATACGGAGGGAGTTAAAAAAGTTCGTGCCCTGAGTACCTTCCGCATGAGCTGCAGCAGTGAAATTTTTAATTTACACTGGCACACATCCCCTTGGAACCCCTGCAAGAAATTGCCCTGGCTGCTATCGATGAATAGCGATTCAAACAAACTGATCATCCACCATACAGTCCAGACCAGGCACCCAGCGATTACTACCTATTCGAAAAACCCCAAAAAAAGTTTATTGGGGGAAAAGATTTTTGAGTGATGAGGAAGTGAAATCAGCGACGTAAGCGGTTTTTGAGGGGTGTGAGTAATCCTTCTTTTTAACCGATATTCACGCGTTGCACGAAAGTGTAAACAAGTGCACTGGTCTCAGGAGATGTTATGTCGTAAAAGAATAATTATGGATTTGTATAGCTTCAATTAAAATGTGGTTAGGCTACGAACTTTTTGAGCTGCCCTCGTTTCTACAAATTTTTTTTTTGTCGAAACTAGTTTGTAACAAGAACGAAAAACGGTCTTATTATTCCCAAAAAAGTCTGTTATGACAGACTCAAAACTTTTAGACCAGCCAATGCACAGAGTAGATAACCAGGGCTTAGGATGGCTGGTCTACTCGGCCGCACGATGACAAGGTCCTCTCATGCTGCTTAATGCACACAGTGTGTAATCACTAACACACAGATGCTTGTCGATTTCAGCACCAAAGCCACATAGTCTGTGTGCTGCTGCTGTTTGGACAGGCTCCCCAAAGGATAACAGCTGTTTCACACGATGGCAACCTGAATACGCTAAAGCTCTAGCGCTGCGAGTAACGTGGTACAGCTTATCGGCAGATCCCAAGCCTTGAGTAACACTCGCAACAGTCTTTCTCCTTCCCAGTGTATGTTCATGGTCATGTTTCAGAACATCAGGAATGATTTGCGTAGCCGGGGGTTGAACACTCGCTAGTAGTGCGCATTCAACCCGAGAGGCACACACTTCGAGTCCACTATGTAGACGACGAACTGGATCTTTCAATGACCCTCACGATTAGTCGTGGTGCTTATATTCATGCAGAAGAAGCAGCTTGAGCACCTTTCCTAATCAGCCGTTGTTGCGATTTGCAGTGGCCGAGTAGACCAGCCATCCTAAGCCCTGGTTATCCGCTCTGTGAATTGGCTGGTCTAAAAGTTTTAAGTCTGTCATAACAGACTTTTTTGGAAATATTGAAATAATAGTCTTGCTGCAACGCCATGGCTAAAGCCCCCAATCAGCAGGCACGTGCCTGCTTACGATTAGACCAGCCAACCAGACGCCCACTGGTTAAAGGACGATTTTCGCCGGCTAATAACTCGAGAACAGGTGGACGAACAGGTGTTCTTCGCAAACTTTTTATAATCCGCCGAGTCTAAAATCGTGCCAATTTTTATTAAAATCCGTCGGGGCCTCGTTGAGTTCCAGAATACGCGATTTCTTGTTCAGGGGCAGAAGACGAGGAGGATGAGGAGGAGACAACATCTGCCTGGAGCAACAACCAGAGGTCGTACAGTTTTAAATGTTAGTTTTTCTGAAAGCTAAAACTTTCCTACTCTGCCTTTTGACGGTCATTTTTTTGAAGCTAAAATTTCCGAAAAGTGATTCCTGAAAATAGTCACTGTTTTGGCTTTTTTAATCCGTCGCTCGTCAGGTACAGGACGGATTTTGATAAAAATCGACACGGTTGCAGATCTGACCTATCTTGAAAAGCTGGCGAAAAATCAACTTTTTGGCTCAGAGGTTCTTGAGTTATAAATGTCTTAAATGTCAGTTTTTTTGAATTTAGCTGGCGCTGGTGTTTCTGTTTTTTTTTGGTGCGGAGTTTAGAAACATGAACTGAACGGGTTGAGGTGCAGCGCCATTGATTGGCTAGGCTCACGATCAGCGTGCTCTCGCGAAGATATGTTTGCTGTTCACGGATAAATTTGCCGATAATAAATTGAGAATATGCGAACGAATATAAATGATGTGGAAAGAGTTTCCATGGGCAGGACATATTTTATTTGATGTGAAGTAATATTGTTGAGGAAAATTAAAGCTAATAACAACCTGATAAAATTTGCGGGTCCTGAGTGTTCTGTTTAGCGTTGATACAGTTGATTGAAACTGAAACTAAAGCCCTTCGCCAAAACTGAATTTGAGTGTAACTGAATCTTTTTAGAATCAGTTAAATTCAGTTCGAATTACTACATTTATAAAAATTAGTGATCTTGTTCGGGGATGTTCGCACAGATCTCAAAGAGAAACGAAACGCAGCTAAACGAATTGCTGGTTCGAGTTATCGTGATTGCGTGTTAGAGCCATATTTTGTCATCCTGCTGGGCGAGTATTATGTTGAGAATCAGCCAGTATAATAAGGTGAAAAAACGTAAAGGAGGGTTTCTTTAATTTCAATCATTTTATAAAAAAAATTAAGTTATATCTCCTTGATCTTTGAAAGATTTGCCAACCAGTAAGTTGAACTTGACATGCTTAGTCGATAATTCCCAAGTTCCTGGTGTGGAAGAAAGCTCTGCTGAAAATATTGGACCCTTATGGTCAGCTGATCAGCAATGCAGCGCCTAAAATCTTGCTGGTTTTTTAAATTCTTGAGTCAGAAAGGCGACAGAAACATGAGAAAAACCTGCAGGGCTCTTCTGAACTCGCTGTTCAGGCTTATGATTTTAGATCCGCCTTCCAACCTCCTGGTTCTGGTTTTTTTTGCACAAAAGACCAGAGGAACCAAGAAAAGCAGGTTTTTTTGCACGAGAGGCAGAAAGGTTTTTAAAAATTTGCAGGAAATCGGCCGCTGACATTTGCTGAGTAGTTGGCCTGACGAGCTAAATATTTTGCTCAGAGCTTTCGCTTGCGCCAAAAGAAATTACAATTAGCAAAAAATTCATGAAACGAAACTGGGAAAGGTAGTACATGTGGTTTGATGCGCCTTTGGAGACGGCCAGGCTGACAAAAGGTGATCGAGAAAGATCTTGCCTGGCTACTGGCTGGTCACATGTACTCGCGGTTTTAGGGTTGACAAGTACTCTAGACCATAACAACTGGCCTCATTTATGTCACCAGCTTGGGAAGGCGACTGCTAGAAAATGCTCACATCTGCAGCTCTTAAATAGTGGATATTTCAGGGACTGTGTTGTGAAAAATGTAATTATACTTGCAGGACAGGTCTCTCTTTCAATTGCGCAATCTCCTGCTCAGGCTGGAATTTTGATGAATGTACAGCTTCATAAGACCTTCTAGCAGCAATGGGGCACAACGAAATTCAGACACTGGAATGTTTTTCGAGCCTGGAGCTGTAGACCCAATGCATGGAATTTATAAGTGCTTATAAATATTACTTTAAAAAGTGAAGACGAATTCAATGACTCATCCAAAGGATGGAATTCGGGTCTGCAGAGGAGCTCCGTGGGCACTGGTGTTCTCCTGCTGCAGATGCTCCCCACGTATCCTCAGATAATCCAGCAGTTAGCCGAAGCAGCATACGGCAAGGAGCCGAGGTAACACATGCTCGGAATGTTGAACACACAAGTGTATAGTGGCAGATAATATTTCAGTTTACATGCAGGAAAACTTTTTGCTCTCGTTCAGTCCCTGTTAGGGCATATTCTAAAAACAGTGTTCAGAGTTTTAGCTCTTTGTCGTGTCAGTGAGTCATGAGTTCTGTCGTCTGCCAGATTGCCTGAGAACTGGGATATGCAACTTCAGGCAGGAAAATTGTAATCACAACTATTTGAAGCCGAGTAAATTCTTTTATTATGACTGCTCATGAGATTTGGCTCCATCTTATGATTTATACATCGGGAAATGATCTATTTCTTGCGTGTATAAGCGTGGACCTGTCGATGTGTCCACGCTAGCCTTTGCTGACACTGCTTTTGGATCGCAAGCGCGTTGTCTTTCTGTTGCCTCGTTTCGGTGGGGAGTCGATAGGAGAGGATAATCTTCTTTTCCTGATCTATATTACCTTGTGCAGTGGATACCCCAGTTTTTCATTATTGTATACGGTATTTGTTTGGTACAGCGCCCAGTGAACAGTGGGGCTCAAAGCTGAAACGCTGTAATTTCATAAACTTGTAAACGGGTCCATAATAAAGCATTTGGGAGTCGTGAAACAAGCTCTCTCTAGGATCCCTTAGCGATTATGCTTTGCAGGAAAGTTTTACTTGAGTACGTACCTGCGAGATTCATACGTCTGGTCAGCAGAAGCCACCCAGCTAGATCTACAGTAGCTACCCATTCTTGAGGCCCTCACATTTTTGGAGTGTTAAACGGCTGTGCACCTTTTGGAGTTTATTGTCCATAAGTGAAGGGATTATCACTCTGGCGCCAGACGCTGTATTGCAAGATTTGCATATCCTTGGCATTCTCAGAGAGCGAGTGAACATTCGACCAGAATATATTTGATACAAATGGGAGAGGACGTCTCAGTCCCTATTTCGTGCGCACTCCCTGATGTATGGATAGGCAATGCGAAATAAGGTGCCGGACTTGCTCCTCCTGCTTGATTTTATCGCGATCACGAAAGCATCAAGCAGAAGCATGCAAGATCCGCTGCTTCCTGAGCAATACCTTAGTGCATCAGCATTGCTCAGAATAGCATCTGGCATGGCTGGTGACATAAATGAGGCTAGTTGTTATGGTCTACTTGTGAACCCTAAAACCGCGAGGACATGTGACCAGCCAGAGCCAGGCAGGATCTTTCTTGATCACCTTTTGTCAGCCTGGACTGGCTTGCTCACTTGTCAGAAGGCGCCTCAAACCACATGTACTATAACCTGTTTTTTGAGAATATACACGCTCTTTACGCTGCCGCATATGCTGCGTGTACAGTACATTCCCAAAGAAAACAGATAGTACCTTTCCCAGTTTCATTTCATGAATCTTTTGCTAATTTCACTCCTTTTTCTGTCCTGACTCTTCTCCACCCACCTAATATACCCCCTCGAGGACTGGCCGTGTTCGAGCACATGCAACCTTGAGTGCAAGTAGCGCCATTCTACAAAATTTGCTTCTACGCGTGCGCAAGATATTAAAATCAGTGGCCATTGTTTTGTCGCTCGAACCATGACGAGTCTTCTACTAAAACTCTCTCTCTGGCTTAGCTTAGGTTAGGCACTCGTTTGCACGTGTCTTAGTACTAGTATTTCAGGGGTACAACCTTTCCTTTAGACTAGGCGTTGCACTGTAGACTGATTGTGAGTTCAGCTCTGTATGCCATGAGGATCCCTTTTATTTTAGTCTCATTGACTTCCAACATGTTTGGCCCGAGTCAAATCTGATGGTGAGTGACAAGCAGTACTCAAGTAACCAAATTTCCCACAACAATTTTATAAAAAAAGTTGCCGCATTATCTCTAGTCAATTTTTTCACGATGCCATTCACGGCATAACATTTTAACCTCGTTTTCAGTGCATCCTCTATCCTTAATTATAACCTGCATTTTCGCCGTTTCATTGCCAAGTTTTTTTATAACAATGCGCAGGAAGAACGCTTTCTTAAAACATATCGCTCTTTATTTAAGACATGACAACTTTTGTGGCGGTCAAAAATGATTTTTTAGCTTGATTTTTAATTCCCCCATTAAAATGTTGTTCGATGCTACTGCGTAGTCTTGTGAGTCTAATGCTTTTACTTCTTTTTCATGATTCCCATGCACATGATTTTAGACTCACTCTCCCTTGTATCCACTGCATATTGTGTTCGCAAAAGTATGAGGGAAAGATGCGAGCTTCCCCAAACCGGTCCGTCTAACGTCCGCTGTTATTGTCAGTCACTCTTCATTTCACGCCTTTTCTATATAAACACCGTTTTTTAAAGTTCTTTAATTTGAATTCCGCGCCTTTTTCAAAATTATTTTCTAGTATCGTTTTATTTTTCAAGTACAACTGTCATCGTCATTCTTGTGCAGAGACAGCTTTAAAAATGCGCATGAAGTGTTAAATCCCTCAGTTTGAATTTCCCGCCATGTTAAAAACTAGACATCGGTTTTTTCTTTTATATATATGTTCATATTACAGAAATTCCATGAGTCCTATGACCACGTATCCTCGATTCAGGTTCTGTCGGGTCCAGGTTCACATTCCGTTGTATGGTTCTGTTTTCAATGGTTTGGAAGAAGGCGTAGTAGTCAAGTCACCCAATTCTCTCAGCTTATCCATGCGAGGACATGCGGTTTTTCGGGCAAAACTAGTGTGTAGCAAAAAAACCGGCTTTATTATTTCCAAAATGTCATGAAAATTCCATAAATAAGTGTTTCCTTTTTCAATAAGTCCTTTCGAGTGCTAGATGACTGCGGGTGTTTAGCCTAATGATTATGCACATTTCCAAAAAGGTCTGTTATGACAGACTCGAAACTTTTAGACCAGCCAATGCACAGCGGAACCAAGGCCTAGGATGGCTGGTCTTCTCGGCCACTGCTAAGCGCAACCACGGTTCAGGAAATATGTCTGAGCAGAAGCTGCTCTTTCTGCATGAATATCAACAGGACGACTGATCCTGGCAACGAGCCGAGGACCATGCAATCCTGTGCTTGTGGTCCACATAGTGGGCTAGCAGTGTCTAACTCTCAGGCTAGGCGTAGTGGCGCTTGCCCTTATGGTTAGTAGCGAATGTGACTCGCGGCAAAGGTAAGTCATTTTGTGTCATGTGTCCCTTCATCATCGGGCGGCTCATTGCTGATATTATAAACCATGAGCATGAACATAAAGCTGGAAGAAGGGGAGGATTTTTCAGTGTCGCTCAAGGCCTCTAACGATAAGCCATATCACTTTACTCGCAGCGCCGGTGTGATGTGGCTTGGATTGAGAACGTCTAGGGGTTTGGTTTATTGATTACCACACCACATAAATGATTTATTGCTCACCGGTGACTGGCCGTTGATAAGGGTGAAATCTCTTGAACGAGCGCTTAAACGGGACGACCATCGTCGATGAAACTTTACTCACAGCCGCCGCACGTGGATACGAAATTGAACAGACTCACTTACACACGAAAATGCGCCTCCTTATATACCTTTCCTAATACACGTGCCTATAGAGTACAAGGTCAGACAAACAATGTCATAAAAGAAAAACCAGTATGGTTGGCACAAAATCTGAGTGTTAGATCTAGAAACATTTCTGGTTCCTGTCGCTTGGCCGCTGATGAACTTTGATCCATCTCAGAAACTGGCGCGGCCTCGATGCGGGTGCAAGAAACAGGAAAAATGTGCAAACACCAGAACTGGCGGCAAATTCCAGTACGAATGCTTCGTCACACCAGCTTTGGCTTGTTTAGGTTGCTCATGTGAAACAGCAAAGTTGGTATCATTTAGGGAGCCTGTCTGAACAGCAGGTGCACAGAACACAAGCTATGTGGCTTGGATGCTGACATCTCAATGCATGCATAGATATGTGTGCGAGCGATTACACGCTGTGTGCAGTGCCTATCATGTCGAGGTGTGAGGGGTGTACTGTTGTGAAATGCATCATTCCATGTCAACGAGTGCCTTAGCTTGCCATTGAGTACTCTTTTCTACACGTATGTCAGGAAGACGTGGCCGCACCCTAGTCTGCCTGTCTAGCCTGTTTCTTGTTTCCTGTCAGGTCGGCGCCGTGCCGTCTCATGAGTGACTCGGTCAGTTATTGCTGTGTGTGTGCTAGTGTGTGGTTTTTTCTTGCGTGATCCCGCTAGGTGGCTAGTAAAGGACTGCTCTCTAGCGTGTGTTGCCTCTGTCTTTCGCAATAGCTCTGAGGAAGCCACAGCCAGCTTCCTACAGGGGCACCTCTCCTTTTCCTTGTGGCTAACGGTAAGTAGATCAGCAATCCTCAGCCCTGGTTCCACTGTGTGCATTGGGGCCTTAAAGTTTCGAGCTCGTCATAACAGACATTTTGGAAATAATAAAACTTAAGGCGGGTCAGCAACCTGGCTTTGGAATAGGTCCAGAAAACGGCATTCGGACACTTCGCCCCCGCCGTTTCACACCCCAGTCCGTTTCGCCCAGAAAACATTGTTGGTGAACTGATGAATAAGTCGATATGATGGCTGTAATTCGTTCGATGCGTTGGTTTCGCGATAAGTACATTCATGAAATTACTTGTGAACCAAATGTAGACAGTGTATAGGTCTTTGCCTGATCTCTGCTGCCTGTCCACTGTGTTTTCTTCCCTTGCAACTTGCAGGAGCCTCTACCCGCATCTCCTCTCTGCTTTTCTTGAGTTTGCTTCATAACTTGATGACGGTTCAGTAATTTATTCTATCGCTTTATCCCCTCATTGACGAACAAGGGACTGGATGCATCGATAGTAGCTGTTACACATCTGTGGCATGTCCTTTGGGGTGATGGGCCGAGCCCGATTCCCAGCACCGATTCCTCCAGCACGCTTCTATTTCATTCACAGTCAACCAGTACGGAGACTGTCACATAAACCTACTCTTAACCTTCTGCTTCAATAATGCAATAAGATAATTTCAAACTAAACCAAGAAGTGCTGTGGTTGGAAAATTCAAAAATGTAGTCACCGACGCCGTGATCACGACAACGCAGGTGATTTTCTTCTGGGAAATGAGGTGTGCACAGAGTGAATTTCGGAGCCACCATTTTCCGTGGCTGGCCTGAAAATGCAACTGCTGGTGTCATATGTACTGTAGAAAACAGGTGCTGACCCAGTAGAAACTACAAAATTTGTGGCCGACCTTGGCAGGACTCGAACCTGCAATCTTCGGATCCGAAGTCCGACGCGTTTTCCATTACGCCACAAGGCCCCTCAAGACTCCTGGCCGTAATGATACCCTTTATGACAGGGTGCAGTGCCAGCTTATGCTTTCTTATGTACTGCATGGCAGCGACAGACTGGGTCGCCTGATTATGCTCGATTGGCTCCTCGATGCCTGATACCTCTGCTAGCGCGAAAACCATAAGGTCAATCAGTCAAAAGCAATAAAAGTCAGTGTGTAACCTCTTTGCATTACACCATCTGGAAAATATATGATGAAGTAGGATAAGCAAAAGTTATAAGCTGATCGTAAGTGGATGGAAAAAAATACAGTTTTGACTTTAGTATGTATATTATGGGCCATCCCCGAATATTTTGCAGTAATGGATTAAGTTTACCCATTCCGCTCTCAATATCCCGTTCTATGTCCTAAACTCAATGTCTGAAGGCACTCAAATCAGATCGACAAAGGCTCCTCGCTGTATCTCATTAGCACGCTTATTTCTCGATAGCGCAAGCGCACCGTTACTCT
Organism: Mesodorylaimus sp. YZB2_4; assembly: GCA_030248295.1. Taxonomy (NCBI): domain Eukaryota; kingdom Metazoa; phylum Nematoda; class Enoplea; order Dorylaimida; family Dorylaimidae; genus Mesodorylaimus; species Mesodorylaimus sp. YZB2_4. Next base: position 199,494 of record JASANH010001517.1, on the reverse strand, counting down.
GTCCTAGGGAATATATGTAATTTCAATTTTCCCTTCAAAAATTGTTTGCCTATTGAAGCAGAAGTGAGAGTGACTCATCGTCAGCCGAGGTGTAACCAGCGCGCCCAGGCGGCGTGAGACGGTGAAGACCGAAGTCTCTGGAACAAATACTCCAAACTGGAGCCAGGGTAGTCTCGCGACTCTACATGCCCTAGAAACATCAAGCAGAGAGGTTGACGTTTCCCAGCCAGGGAGAGAATCGATCACCCGGCCGCCCAGGAATGCTGGTTACAGAGGAATTCTCCTAAGGCAGAGGAAGGCGTGTCAAGCCTGGCGGGAAGGAGGGGCAATATTCTTTCCTTCCCTTTTTGTGTACCTTCTTTTTTATAATAAACCGCAAATTCGACATTGGAATTGGCCTCGAACTGCCAGCGGAGCATCGTCTTTGCCGCATCTTTCACAGACCTGACGACAGTCAGGGTGCGCTTCGGTTTGATGTGCTCACATGTCCACTCTGGTATCCATGACGATTTGAAATATTCCGACTCTGCCACTGGTTGTGGGATAGAAGTGCCCATATCTGCATCGATCTGCAAATATGCCAACCGCGGATCAGTGGTGTCGTCAGTTTCTCTGTACTCGCCTCCATAGGACACTGGCACGCACGATGGGTGGACGTAATCGAAAATGTGCTGCCGAAATTTGTGCTCGGTGAATATAATGAACTTCTTTTGAGTAGCCTCATTCAGAAATCTTTTCATGATCTCCCACACTATGCTCATGAATGGGGGAACACGAACGCACACGATCTGATGCAGCATATCGCAGTAGTAGTCTTGCTGCAAAGCCATAGCCAAGGCGCCTAATTTCATGTGCGTTGCTGATGGATTGATGAAATCGCCGTAGTGAATTCCGTGCAAATCATAAAGTAGAGTAATACCCGAGGGTTTCCCACTAATCTTTTCTTGACGCATGATATGTCGATGGACGACCTCAGACATGTGAAATGACATGTACAGATACTCGCTCGGTGTAAATATTTTAGTCAATCCGGTCAAATCAACATTTCCTAGTCGATAATAAACGACAACTGTGTTATCGATTGGATTGATCAATGGATTTATGCGGACGCTGAGCGATAAATGCTTGAACCCTCGATGAATAATTGGATCAATTGGTTGGTCGAGCAGATCAGGAGCGTCCAGTTTGAGGGCCTTCCTGTTTTGGATGTATGTGCGGAGTCTGGGTTCGATTTGCTTCATGTCCCCTTTCCAGCCACAAACCCATCTTCGGAGATTGAAGTCGGTGTCTAAATCGTGTGGCAATTCGTTCCCTAATACTTCCCTGATCTTCTCGATGCCTTCTTTCTCCAACTCACTGACAAGAGGCAGCAAGTTCGACATTTTGGTATCAATCGAATAACATCAGATTTGTAGGTTGTGCGAATGCAGATTTTTGTTGTGCTTTGGTGATAGCTACGCATGTACCTATGTATTCCTCTTCTTTTCACCCGACTTGCATGTGCTTTTGTTGAAGTGCTGGAAAGATTTAATGACATCGTTTTTCCGTTTTAGCAGCCGAAAAGTATTCATTCACAGGTTTTAGAAAAGTTTTAAAGCTATAAGCCTTCGTCCCGAATTGAGCATAAATGCTTTATTTTATAGCCAGCTTCTTTCCGATAATGGGCTTGGGACGCATTATCCCATCAACCCTTCCCTGTTGAAAGTTGAGGGCCTGTATTGGTACGGGGGTCCACGCTCTATACGGTGGTTTTGATGGATATATCCCGAGCCGAACAAATTTCCGTGGAATCCCATCGTGGGATTCTCGATACCATGTCCCGCATGCTGAGGTCAAATTTAATTAAAATCCATCAAAGGGTGCTCAAATGGCGCCCGTTACATGACAAAGACTGACAACATAAGACCGCAGCGAGATAAGACTGCCCGAAAAATTGACCGCTGGTCATAATACCGCGTGTAAAAAAGACCAAACACAAAATGACCAAAAATAAACAAAGTTCAGATGATAGGGTGTTGATACTGCTAGTTTGTCGATCTAATTGTGAAATGTCTTTTTTATGTGAGAAAAAAGAAAAAAGAAGGAAAGAAAAAGAAAGGCAGGAAGGAGAAGGAGATTTGCACTACATACACGCATTTCATAATGATTTGAATTGGCACACACTTCTTAAAGGTTGAGCCATGTGTCATGCACGCAACAGATATTGCTTCAGCACAAACTCAAATGCGATAGCAGAGAAGGTAACTGATTCTTCGCACCGGATTGAGTATATGTGATGCTTAGCAAGCAGAACAACAGCGTTCAGTTGTTTACGAATGTCGTGAGAGAGCTGAGGCTGAACGAATCCAAAAAGTAGGTGGTTACTGGTCCAGTCGAGGCTGATCTGCTCGATTTGCTCAAATCGAGCAAGTATCCTACACCAAACAACCGCATTACGTTGGCATGTGATTAGCATATGCTCGATTGTATCTGATTCTGCACCGCATGAATAGCATTCACTAGGTTTCTCTCCTCCCCCATTGGTGCAGCTTGGAAGGAGCTGCAAGAGTGCAAATCAGAATTTTGAGTTTCTGATTCGAGGCTAACGCCGCAGTCACAAAGGAGTCGTGATCACCCGCATACAGCTCATGGTACAGCTAAAACAGGTGAAAAGTATCACGTGTAAAAGAAAGAACAAGAAACAAAGCATAAAATTGTTGCAGCGGTAACTGTTGATCAGATGCAGTGAAAGGTGCACTGCCGTCAGTGGCGTAGCTGTAACGTATGCACAGCACTATACAAAGAACGCGGAATCGTAAAAGTTTGCCAAATCCGCGGTCGCTGGAGGAACCAATCATTCCTCATGAGTACCGTGAGCTGGCTGCACCTGGCCAGCTATTCTTATGTGACAGTGATTAATATTTGGCAAAATATGAAAAAACGGTCTTTTGTGCAGAAGACCGTTTTTTCATAATTTGTCGGTCTTTTGTCGCCGCGGTCTTTTGTTTCTGCGATCATATTGCACGCGGTCTTTTGACCGCGGTCATTTGTCGCGCGGTCTTTTCTTGGCTGTCTTTTGTCGTGCGTCGCGCTGAAAAAACCCTCCCGGAACTTTACAGACTTCGTCTGGAACGTAAAGTACTGTAGTTTTGAAGAAACACGAGAACTATGTACGAGTATCTTCTGGCACAGGCATCGCATAGTAGCTATTCGATGTTACTAACAGTGTGACCAGGGAAGGGTTGCTGGTGGTTGCTGCCACTCCACAAGGTGAGAAATATTTCCCAAATTGAGGTAATAACAAGAAACAAATCCGTTTTCCGTTTCAAGACGTTAGAAGAAACGCCTTTAGCTGGCCAGCAGTCACCTTCTAATAAGTAAGCCCGTGTGGGGACCGCCACAGCACTTTCTCTCTCTGTCCCCATAAGAAGCACCTCAAGCATCGTAAAACATGGGGGCACCGACTCACTCGGATGGTGATGGGTGGCCTGTGAATACAAATGAGGATTTACCGAAGTTTCGAACTATGTGATCGCCCAATGATACTTCTGGCCGAACAGCTATTTTGCATTTTAACTTGAATGACTCAAAAAATCATGCCTTAATTGTTGACTCCTTCATTTTTTAATGTGCCGGTCAGGTATCTACCCATTTTATTCAGCCCCTTATCTCCCCCAGTTATCTCATAGCCCGAACTTGACGGATCGTTTGTAGGCCAACATGCTTTGCAATAACGCGCAGCACGGACACGCCTTATTTTGTTCATAACGTTATGACGGTCCAGATCGTCGTAAGAATTCTGTGAGCAATGGCTTTCAGCACCAACGCGCTGATTTTTTTTGTGATTCTGGCAGTGAGTAGTGGTCGCTTATCCGATGCAATCGGAACGAGTCATCAACAGTTTTGGGCAGCCCCTTATTATTGTGACGTCATTGACGTGATCTTTGTTTTGGACGAATCGGAAACAGTTCTGCAACAGGATCCAAATAATTTCTATACAGTAAGATTTTCGTATTGTTTTGATTATTTAAATTTGATTTAATGGCATCAAATTTTAGCTTCAAAATTTCCTGCTGGCTTTAACGAGCTGGTTTAATATCGGGCCAGACAATACTCGCGTGGCAGCTGTAGCTTATGGCCGAACAGCTATTTCGCATTTTAACTTGAATGATTCAAAAAGTTATGCCGACCTGAAAAATCTGATCAATTCAATGAATTTTCTAGGCGGTGCTAGAGATACATCAGCGTAAGTCAAAAACTTTTCATTTTTTTAATATTTTAACTGGAGTTTCAGTGGCTTGCAACAAGCTCATCAAGAAATTCTTCTTTATTCTCGTCAGTCGGCTGGTGTCCCCGTTTACGTGGTTCACATTGCGGAATATGCGTGAGTCCAACTATACTGTACATTGTACCCTCACTTCTCATAAGTTCTATAAGGGCTATAAGTTATGGGGCTGATGGGATTTCGGCCAGGTCACGTGCATTTATATGTTCTTGTTCAACTAACGATAAGTAAGATATTAGTCATTATCAGACATCCGCAATTGCATGAAAGTCCTAGAATACTGTAATAGGCACTTTTGTAAGTGGTATGATGAGGATGGACAAACATTTATATATACTCGTATGTACCCATATAAAGCGCAGTATACATACTGTATACATAGGTATATTTCTACTCGGTAATACAGCATTTCACCTTTTTTGATATTGTACTTCGCATACTTCGCATGTTTATCCCTACGAATGTAGGTGGGATTAGGATTTCAAAGGGTGTTTATAGGTGAGGTGGGATGCATGTGAGGATTTATAAATCTTAATCGCGGCACGTGTAATAAATCCAACGTATGTAATTACTGCACTTGCAATGCCTCTATGCTACCACAAAAGCCCGGCCTACAAATTATATGAGCCCCCACTTGGAAGGCCAACTTGCCACGCAAATCAAGGAAGGGGTTGGCTGTTTTCTTATTTTTTTTTAATTTTGTGGGCCGAAGCTCGTGTTGCCTATAGCTGACTGTAATCCTCGCGCATGGGGGGGGGGGGGGCATGGCGAGTGGGAGAGATATCGATACTCTCCCCTGGCTGACAATGAGAGACGTCAACCACTCGGGTTGATGTTTAAGCCCTAGATTGGCGCATGGCTTGCCATACCTTGTATGCAAGGCTGTGCGGTGACCAGCAGACAGAGAAAAGGTACCTCCGCGTGCCTCCGCTAGGAGCACCTCCACGCGAGGGCATCCTGGACTGGACACCGACGTCCTTGGACGATGGCGGGTGGGATTTGAACCCTGTCGGTGTTAAACAAGCGAGACTGTCTACTCGTTTGGCGTCCGTCTCCCCACTCGGGGGACCTCTAGGGTACCGGGTGAGTCACCCACGGCCTGGCGTGAGTTACCAGCATCCCTGGCGGTCGGGAGTAATCGATACGCTACCCTGGATGGGAGACGTCAACCTCTCTGGTTGATGTTTCTAGGGCAGGCGTGGTCGCGAGACTTGCCTACCTCCAGTTTGAGTTTTTGACTTCGGGTTGACTATCTCCTGCCGCCTGGGTGCGCTGGTTACTCTGGCGTCACGAACCGACGGGCCTTCTTCGGATGTAAGTCCCTTATGGACTAGGGGGTGAGCCCAGGTGGTAGTAGTGAATGCCGGACAGGGTAGTGTTGCGCTTGCTGTGGCCTGGGGTTCCCTGCAGGTTTACTCCCTACCAGACTTTGGTCTGGGCTGCCTCCACTGAGGCACCAGGGACCCGCGGGCGAAACCTGCCCCGCCAGGTGAAGATTCGGCGAGCGTTTAATGCTCCTTGTAGCGCGACGGTGGGAACACTTAGCGCTGATAAGGCACCACCGCTGGAGTGTTGGTTCTCCCAGTTGGAGAATTGCAGGGACGCCATTTTTCCAATGGTAGGAGGAATGTAACCAACAACCCTGGTGGTCGGGAGTAATCGATACGCTCCCCTGGCTGGGAGACGTCAACCTCTCTGGTTGATGTTTCTAGGGCAGGTATAGTCGCGAGACTTGCCTACCTCCAGTTTAAGTTTTTTGCCTAGGGACTTCGGTCTCTGCTATCTCCCGCCGCCTGAGTGCGCTGGTTACACGAGCAAGGTTTAGCGAGGGTTCATGCTTCGCAAACCGGCCTCCGTCACCGTGGATCGAACCTGGTACGAGCATAGCCACTCGCTCCCTAGCAATACGGGGAGGCAAATGCTGAACCGATGCACCACCGCGGCTGCAGCGGTCAGTTTCTATCTGTACGTTTTTTAACTCACAGCATAACTCTCTGGAATGGCAGCAGCTTTATAAGACTGCAAACTTCCTGTAGCTTTTAGAAAAAACCTAGCTGGTACTGGTTTCGAACAGCCTTAATTGTGTTAGCCCGCCTCACAAATACTGCAGGGCATGACCCTTTCTAACGCTCAACAAGTGGTACAATATGATATTTTTACTCAAGGTTTTTTCAGCCATGACGTCGGCGACGATCCCTCCACTTTGGCAAAGGAAATTGGAAAACTAAAAGTGCCAATTTTTGCTGTTTCGGTCTTATCTTTTCAAAACGACCATATATTCCAATCTGAGACGCAAGAAATTGTATCCGCGGGTGGTCCAGGGTCGATGCAATACAATGCTACTGACTATACTGATGTAGAATATTCCGGCATCGTGGAGAAATTTCAAACGATTGTGCGCCAGTTTCCATGCGTAAGGTTGAGTGGGCATGCTTGAAAAAGCAAGGAGAACATGTTTTGCGAATGATGAACTAAAAGTTGAATTTTGCGCCTTATAATTCTGGTGTTCTTAGTTAAAATCAAAACCTGGTAGGAAATGGAAAGTTTTGCTTCCAGGATATTGACTTTTTCATACTGGCCGGTTTTTTACTAACAATAATGTTATGATCATTTGTAACTTTTTCTCCAGTGTGATGACGTAAGAATATCTCTATATTCCAGCTGGATACTTTGAATTAGCCTCATTGGATAAACGAATATGCTGTGTATTGATTCAGCTTTGTCATTTATTTGTACTCGTTTTGCTTTCTTACGCCGTATGTGCGGTCGTCTACAGTACAGCATCATAGTACCAGTATATCATGTACCAGCCTCGACCGAACACGGTTTTTGCACCGAACCGAGCCTTAGCGAACTTTTTCTCAAATCTCACCGAACCCGGACCGAACCTAACCTAGCCGTATTTCCTATCTTACATCCTGCATAAAATTAATCATCATCTATATTGGGTGTGCCATAAAGAATGCCCCTCTAATGTTTCGTCTTATGCCAGCATTACTATGAACGTTATCGTGGTAAATTTTATACCATTGTGTTCAGCATTTAATGCTGAGTCAGTTTGATCTATATTACTTGCCGATATATTCACCATTCGTTTTCGAAACGCTATATAGTCGAGAGTACCAACTTTCACGACTTTTTTCACAATATCCAAACGAATTCGTTCCCCGCAACCTTTAATTCAGCTTTTAAGTTGCTATGGACTTTACTCGATCTCAGTTGCATGAGTAAATTCTTCCCGAAGAGGCCATCAACCCTGACTGCGAGGCCGAGGTTCTATTTCGACGGAGGACGGCAGTTTAGTAGCTTGTCGCTGGCTTTGGACACCTGGCTCTGGGCGACACCCTTGCTACTGTCAAATGGCGGACGCCGCCCACCCAAGGAGCAAAGAATTGGGAAACTGGCCTGGAAACTCTACTCGAGACTACTCTTTTTGCCCTCTTATTGTTGTTCTCCAATGTCGCCAGTACAGCCCACAAGAGAAGTTTCTTTTGCAGCTTTGCATGCAGTGGTCGCTATTCAGGCTTTACTGCCCTCTTTCAGGTTTGATTTTGAAACCTTTATTCAGTTTATCATATCATGACTGCCGGCCGGCTAATATGATTCCCATGGAAGTCCCATGGAGAACTGGGCCGACGCGGCCGAACCCGCAAAACTTTTTAAAAATATGGAGAAAAGTTTGTGGAGGCTTTTACAAAATAGAAAGCCGCTCCATGAATAAAAAAAGATTTGGCTTCGAAGGAGAGGGCACCTTGTCGAGCTCAAGAAAGCATAAGATTTGACAAAACTACGTGGGGGGGGGGGGGTATGGCTGAAGTGGTTGACCATTTCTAGGGGTGAGGGGGAAGGGAGCCAAAATATCGAGATTTTGTGCGGTCGACCTTTATGAATGGCCCCAAACTGAGTAGTCTAATGGGTTTAAATCAGGGCTATTCAGAGGCCAACGCTTAGCTTCGATGAAATCAGGGAAATGATCCTGCACCATTTCTGTGAATCTTTGTTGACATGAGCCTTCGCGCCCTCTTGTTGAAAGATCCAGTTGTTCCTAAATATTTCTTCCGTATTTATCAGCGACCCATACCAGTTCCATATATAAACGGAATGACTGACTGTACCTTTACCCAAAATGACCAGTGGTGTAACCAAATTTCTGAGGTCTTGACTTTTCATTCCTTTGTACAAGCAACTGCAGACTATGATAGACACCAAGTGGACTCACTGCTGCAGAATTGAATGATCTATCTGCCTGGTTTAGTGTCAAGTTCAAAACACGGCTGCTTCCGAAGAAAACTAGCCATTCCTGTGAGGGTCTTTCTTTATGGCGCACCCGATATTACCAAAATATTTAGAAGTCAGTCCCTTTTAACCACTTTTTAAATTAAAATTTTGAAGATAATGAGAGAAGAACCACATAATTAAGAAAAAGGGACAGCGAAATTCTTAGCTGAAACAAAATCTTAAACAAAATAACCGCATTTTCACCAATGAAAGAGGAGATTCGAAATCGTTTGTTTGGTTCGGTGGTTCTGTTCGGCCGGTTCGGTGACTCGGTCGATGCTGGATAATGCATGACTGACATGTTGCTAACTATACCCCACTGGACATCATGACAGTGTCAAAGTGCCGGAGAATCTGGAAAATGTAAACTTTTTTCGCACGCCTCGCTTTTCTGTGATAGTGGCCTGCCCTTCCGACGTTAGCATAGGTGGAGCCGACTAAACTGTACACACAGGTCTCAGGAGGCTGAAAGTGGGCGGCGTCAGGAATTATGAATATAAAAGTGAAATTTATGGTAGCTGCGTGTGCGCACTCCGGACATCATTTTTTTAAAATTTTTATCGCACTGTTTCTTATCTCGCCGTCTGGTTTAGGCGCCCGTCCGCAATTTATATTTACACGCAGCCTGTGAGCGCCTGAGACCTGCAATGGGTGTTCGAACCCGAATAGAAGAACGGTGCAGTTTGCATAAAGATCAGAGCCAGAGCGTGTGTTTTCTATAATTTCGAAGCACCCAAATATTGTAGGTGCTGATTGCTTTGACCGTTGGCCATGTCAAAAGTGCAGTCAGCAGAAAAAACTATGTTAAGGAGGAAATGATGAGTAACAAAGCATGGGCGGGTTTCGTCCGATCAGCAAAAATGAATGCACATTTAGTGCCCACCTAGCATATCTATAGATACCATTAAAGCTATGTAGCTAGCTTGTCGTCAATAGCTGCGTCATAGTGCGATAGTAAAGGGCAGATTCTCACGACGTGAGCAAGTTCACGATCAAACTGTGTGCCACTAATCTGTCCTGACGTGCACGCGGCGTAAATAATCATATGATATAGAAAGCGTATTAGCCCATCGCATATCTGCCTGTGCTCAGACAAAAGACGAAGGCAAACACTCAGAGTTTATCGCATCCTTTTTACGTATAAGCTTCTTAGGAGAAGACGAAACTCTTATATAACTGTGCTTTAGCGCTCTGATATCTTATTGCCAGTCCCGTTTTGTTAACAAAATTCCTACTTTCGGCAATATGCAACTACTAGCCACCATATTCTTCTTAACTTTTTCTGGCGTGTGTATTGAAAGTTTGCCTGTTTCGCAACTGGAATCATGCAATCGATGCAAGGCAGATGTGGCTTTTATAATTGATGAGTCTAGTGCTATTACTCCATCCGATTTTGAGGTTTATGTGAGTCAGTCATGCTAGCCCTCGGCTCAGAAAACGAGTGAATTCTTGACGACAAAGTCTTTTAGGTCAAACCATTCCTGGTTAATGTGTTGAATGGACTGGGAGTCTCGAAAGATCAGACTCACGTGGCGGTAGTGCACTTCAGTGACATGGATAACACTCGAGTGGATTCATATTTGGCAGACGATTTCGATTCAGTGTCGATCGGTACTACGATCAGGGGTCTGTCTTACTCTGGTGGCGACGCGTCACTGTTCACGTAAGTGGAATGTACAAGTCTTTTGGACCAGTATACAGGCACCAGCTCATGTTTTAGAGCGCTCGACCTAACTTTCAATGATGTGTTCACACTTTCGAAAGGCGCTCGATTTGATGAATGGGCGACGAAAACCACAGCCGCATATGTCTTTATCATTACGTCTGGCCAAATGTAACTAAAAGCTGCCTTATTTAAGTCCAGTCACTGAACTCTCGTTTATCCTTCAGTACAGACAGGCACAGGGGTGATCCCACGGACGTTACATTCAACATGCTCAACCATGGTATCGCAGTGTACGCTATCGGAGTTGGACCCTACGCTAACGAGGACTATTTATACAGTCTAACCTTCAATGCTGACAATGTTTATGCTGCTAACAACGTAACAGACCTACTTCGAAAAGATTTGATTGAACAACTTCTCGCAGATTCCTGTTGCCCAGTTGATTTCACGAAGCCTAATCCAAAGCCACGTAAGAGAATTCTGCATTTCCGACCCATCTCTTGCATGAAGCGCAGGTTTTTCAGTGCCTTACTACTGCGACGCCCTGGATTTGGTTTTTCTACTTGACGAATCCATGACTATGTACCAGGATCCGCCTAACTTTATGCTCGTAAGTCGGGTAAGACAATAAAATGTGGTTGCTAAAAACAAGAAATTTTCAGCTACAAAATTTTGTATCCCAATTAACGGACCTATTTACAATTTCCTCGACAAATACGAGAGTGGCCGCGATCGGATACGGCCGCACTGCAAAAACCTATTTTCACCTTTTCGAACCAAGAGGTCATTTCGATTTACAAAATCGTATTCGGGCAATAGAATATCTTGGAGGAGCAAGAAATACGGCAGAGTATTTTGGCGTGCTAGTTTTCTCCCACCCGCGATAATGAGGTCTTGCCATTTTTAGAGGATTGGAAGCAGCCTACCATGAAATTTCAAATTTCTCTCGGCAGTCCTTCGGTGTTCCCGTGTACTTGATCCACGTTTCTCAATATGCGTAAGTTTGAAAATAAGTTTCCCGCCTAAAATTCTTGTGAAAAAAGTTTTCTCGCACCTTGCTGTGGGGGTTCGACAGCGAAGTTATGGCACAGGGGCATTTGTGTAGAGCGAGGTGTTGGGCCTCCTTGTGTAGTGTAAGTGTTTCACTTCAACTGTAGCTATAATAGATAGCTATATTCACATTACACCCCTCACTTTTCGCGTAAGGTGTCGGTAACCCTTTTGTCATAAGTATTTTTGCGGGAAACGAAATTTCAATTAATCAGAGACGATGGACAGAATTTGTAGAGATACACTGGTAACTCTCGTTTCCAAAAGCCTGTGTAGATTATTTCTTCACATTCCCTTGTAGATATGACAAAAATGCATTATCTACAGTACATATATTGCATAGTCTTGGATCAATATTATCAGCAGCTCCACAGTTGTGATCCGCGGCGTGCGGGCTTGCATCTGAATCTAGTGTTGTATTCAAAAGCTAAAACACGAGATTAAAAATCAAGCAGAAAAATAATTTTGCAGACATGACGTTGGACCAGACCCAGCACCAGTGGCGCAAAAACTTGGAAAAGAAAATGTAATTATTCTGGAATTGACTGTCCAATCATTCAAAAATGATGAGACATATCAGTCGGAAGTACTACGATTGATTTGCGGAGGAGCGCGAGGATCAACTCAATTCACTGCTAAGTCATTCGTGAATTTGATCAATTCAGGAATTGCTGAATATTTCCAGGATATCCTCGACAGAGAGTTTGTTTGCCAGAGTTCGACGACCGCGGCCGCAGAAAACAAGAGCTCAACAAAAATCTAGAAGTTTGATTGGGAAGTATAGAATTTTTATTGAAGGAATACATTGCTAGAATTGTCTCCAATTAGACTTTCGAAGATAACCTGTTTAATCCAGTATTTGCCGGTTTGTTAGAGCTAAGCTGAATATTTTTGAATAATTTAGCGCAGGGTCTTCAAGCAGGCTTTTAGAGAATAAGATGCCTAGGAGCGTGAACCCCCTTTCCTGTGTCAGGAAAATGTTGCCGTCGCCGTACTCTGCCAACAGCTTAGTTCAAAGCGTGGTACAACGAAGTAGGGACCTATGTAGAGTGGCCTTCAACTAATTTACTCTGGTCAGTCCCTATTTGGGGCTTAATCAAATCGATGAGCTGTTGGACGCATACGAGCATGAGATGGCCAGCTCTGCTATTACTTGCTCTGGCACTCCACAGAGTCCCCATTGTGCAGCTACAGTGTATCAAAGCGCGCCACTTATGAGACAGAATTTCTCAAAAGCAGAAAAGACTTGGGAGAAAAAATTCAGTTCGACCTGGGAATCTTTGTGCAATTCTGCACTTCGAGCCATTTGGAGTCCTGACAAGAAAATCTTGCTGATAATCACAGTATCACGCGAGCTTCAACAAAAATGCTGGTCGCTTGTTCCCTTTGACATGTTTGTCCTAACAGCAGTCATGCTATCCATCTAAGAAAATTGTTAGACATGTCAAAAGAAATCCCCCTTCGACTTCTGATGGATTGGTTTTTCACCGTTTTGTGATGAGACAATGCAATAAAACAATAGGCTAATATGGACAAATAGAGTGTTCAGAATGGCTTGGAATGACTGGTCTATGCGGCTACGAATAGTGGCTCACATATCGTACGGATGCCATCAGCTATGCACAAATTCGTACAGATAGGATAGTGTTTGGTGCCGCGCTTGTTTGAACAGCCTCTGTTCGAAGAATACTACGTACATTACTTCCATGCAACAGACTAAAATAGAGCCAACGCGATAATGCGCCTATCTCTACTTAGCAAACCCAAAAGACCCCTTCTGTATGTGTTCATTCGCCTCCCAAGTCGATTACCCAATTTCTCTGAAACACCTCCCACCACTCGCCAAGACACATGCTCCCCTAACTGAAAGTACCTGCCCAGCCTGTAGCCTGTCAGTACCCCGTTTCTTGGTCACCTTTCGCAAAGTTCATTGCATACAGTTCTTCACATATTTGTGCATATACAGGATTTCTTTTGTGCGTGCATCTGCCATCTGCCTATCCGCCAGCACTCTCCAGCGGATCGCCAGAGGATCCGGCACCCACAGGCGACAACTGACAAACGAGTACGTAGGCCACTCCATAAGTTTTTAGACCAGCATGAACGGCCACGTGTTAGGAAGCAAAATTGTCATAAATATAAACAGGAACTTTCCACTATGTAGTGTGCCTGAGTAACAGTATCGATTTAGAAGCGAGCAGTCTGAAAGGGGAAGCTAGACAGACAAGGCATCTTAGTTTTTTGCTTATCCAGCCATGGAGCCCACATAAGAGAATTTCCGTGTTATGATCTTCTATGATTTGAAACGGGGCCTCAAATACGATGAATGTGATGACAAAACTTTTGGTAAAAACTTTTGGCGACCTTGCTCCATCAAGGGCCACTGTCAACAAGTGGGTTCATGAATTCGAGCGAGGGCGAACTTCAGTCAAAGATGAGCCACGTTCTGGTCGTCCTCACAACGCAGTGATCCCTGAAAATATCGAGTGGGCCAGGGAACTGATCAAGGAACGAAGAAACATCATGCATCACGAATTAGTGGAGACTTTGGTGGTTGGATCGGCATCAGTGGCAAGAATTGTGCACGATCATTTGGGCGTTAAGAAAGTTGCATCGAGGTGGATCCCTCATTTGTTGACGACTAAGCAAAAGAAGGCTGGTGCAAGTTTATGTTGGACAAGTGCAATCACGGCAAGTCAAAACGTGTCAACGACATCCTCAGTGGTGATGAAACTTGGATATATAACTACGAGCCAGAAACCAAGCAGCAGTCCACAGGTTGGGTTTTCGAAGATCAACCTAATCCAACGAAAGTGGTCAGAGCCAAAAGTGTTGGGAAAGAGATGGTGGCAATTTTCTTCAGACAAGACGGGTTGGTGGCGGCAGTTCCTTTAGAGGAACGGAGGACAGTCAATGCAGACTGGTACTGTGATATTTGTTTACCCACCGTTTTCAAGGCGTTGGAGGAAGAGCGGCCACATCCTGGTCTTCGTGGAGTCATGCTTCACCACGACAATGCGTCTGCCCACACAGCTGCCAGAACGCTGGATTTTTTGCATGAACACCGCGTTCAGTTGGTCGCCCATACAGTCCAGACTTGGCTCCTTGCGACTTCTACCTGTTTCCAAAAATGAATAATCAACTTCGTGGAAAGCGCTTCTCGAGTGCAAAAGAAGCAGCGGCTGAGATGAATATTGTTTCGAAGGACATCTCAAAGGAAATGTCTCAAGACTTGTTTTGATAAATGGTTCGAGCGTATGGATATGTGCATCAGAGCAGGTTGTGGGCACTTCCAAAAACTGTAAATAAATCACGCTCTCTAGGCTTCTAGTTCTTGCTGGTCTAAACACTTATGGAGTGGCCCTCGTTACCAGCGGTGCGAGGTAACTCTGTTGGGGCATCATCGCGGTGCTGACGGACCTGTGATGAATTTTTGTTGGCTGAAGTTGACCCACTAGCTTTTAAATTAAATTATAAAGATGCAACTGAAAGAACCCAGCCCCGATGATGAAAATTTTATTAGAACACTGCCATTTGATATTTCCTGCGGTCTCGGAAACCTTTTATGTTCTGTGATCGCACTGAGATGAGGAAACCTTTGCTTGATTTCCTGATTTTCTTTTTTTCAATCTTGTGCCAGTGTCAGTGCTTTTGCCACGCTAACACTTGCAAACTCGTGAGCGGCATATTAAGATGAGAAAATCTTTTCCAGATTTTTCTTAATATCCTATTAGTCTACAATTTTTCGCACCTTCTGACGGAAGCATTAGTTCGAACGCGATGCGGTATAATTTTTGCGACATTTGATTACGTACGTCAATGCGAGTTCTCCAGTAGCTCTTCATATCCGATGTGGTCAGCTGCTGCTCAAGTGGCCTCGTTGGGTCTCGAGGGTTTCGTTGGGACAAATAAAGGTCCGTCAGATCACGTCAAGTCGGATTCCTGTGCATAAATTTCCTGTACATACTGTATTTATGCATGCCGACATTGCTTTAAATAAATGCTGGCGAACCCAAGATATGTATCATTTTTAACCTCATAGCTACCAAAAGAACCTTTGATAAATTTGGTGAAGCATCTTGTGCGCGGTGGATATCTGGGTATTTATTTTTTTGTACAATTACGTAATCCTTCTGCCCTCAGCTGCCCGCGTCTAAAGAAGCACGCTTTTAATATTAGTAGCTAAGATTTCAATAACGACCGACTTTTTTCACATGCGTAAGCTGACGATGAGATAGTTTTGGCGCGGCCCCCCCCCCCCCCCCCCCCCCCTGACACAGTAGATCGGGTAAATACCCCACTATGTAGTTTCGCAAAAAAATAGGCAACAAGACAAACTACAAAAAGTTGTGTTAAAATGGCAGTGTGACAAAAATTAAAATGACAGAAGTGGTATTTTAGAATGTGTACTTTAGAAGACTGTCATAACTGTTTGAAAGAAATGTCTTGCCGCATTTTTTACATATAGTTTAATCGTCAGAACAGCTACAGTTGTTTTAAGAGTGCATATTTTTGAGAGAGTTCTTCATGTGTGGCAAGCTAAACAAGTTTTTCATTCTGCTTATGGGCGTTTTGAAACTTTGAAGCATCCCATAAAGTACAAAAAATGATCCCAGTTAACTCGTCATTAGATTTCGAAACGGCCCTTTCGGTGGCCCAAACTAGCTGTCCATCCATATACGAACCGGCTGAGGCGTTTCTTTATTTTATTTTTGCCAAACCGATTCTCTTCGAGAGTGCAGAAGAACTTGGCCAGTATGCCTGCCAGCAATTATATCTTGAAGAACGCACATACCCAAAATTCGAAACATTCGTAGCCATGACATTTATGATTGGTGCATGTATTGGTTTTTTCATTTCGATCATGGCTTTGGTAATTTTCACTCGTTCAGAATACAATGGTTGCATCACAATGATCTATCATCGCTTTATCAATTCCATCGAAACCATCAACGCCATTTTTGATGTATTTTCTGGAATCGCCGCAATGTATTCCGACTACCTGTCGCACTTTGAGGCGTGGGTCTACATTAACGTGTACATAGTGAAAAGATATCGAGGAGCAATTTTGTTCATAGTAAGGAATGATACCCGGCAAAACTATTGTTCGCAATGCCAAATATCAATATCAGGTGAACATAATTGTCTTATGGGTAACGTGCGAGCGCATAGCCGCCTGCTGGACAACCAACTTATTCAACAGACTCAATCGCAAGCCAGTGGTCTGGTGCCTCATCGCCCTAGCAATGATCATCGCCGCAATTGCTGCGCTACCTAACGGTTGGTCTTTGCATTATGTATACGATAACACTACCGGCACTTACGAAGAAGTAAGTCTTCGTTTTCTTATTTCGATTGCTACTTTACATTTTTCCATGTTTAGGTTGAGAACGCTTTTATCATGACCCAGGCTTTCAAGGCATACGAAATGTTCTACTCTGGCACAATCTTATTTCATTCGCTCCTTCTGCTAGTAGCGTCCATTGTGGCTGCTTGCGGTTTTGTGTCTGTGGCTCGACGAAAGCGCAGACTCATACCACCAACTACTTCGGCTTGGGTTTATCCAAGCAGCCACAAGGAACTGCTTGAACAATATTGCGCTAACCTGCAACTTAGCGTGCTGCAGATGTGCGAAAGCACACCACTTACAGTCAACTAAATCATTGTTGGCGCCTACTTGATTAACTACATTTATGTGATGGAATTACCCTCAAGCCGAACAGCACCGCGGACTGTGCGATATCCCAAGGCAGTCAGTTTTATGAGGGCTACTGAAATGGCATTCTATGTTAGAATAGTTTCAAATCTGGGCGTGGCAATTTCACATTTCTTTCGATTCTATTTCTATGTCATATTTAGCACTAAAGCACGGAAATCGTTTTTAAATATTGTCAAGAAATTTAAGCGATAAGTGTTAAAAACTGTAACTGAAGCAGCAGGACGTCGAAATTTTTTTGATATAGAGATTGGCAAAGTACATATCCCATTGAAGCAATCTATGTTTGCTTATTCATGCGTTGATCTGTCGCTTACAGAGCTGGCTAAATAATATAAGAAATGTAAAAACGAAATAATTATACCCTTCCCCACAGACCAACAATGCGCCAATGCAAACACAAACACAAGGTACTGACGGTTTGGTTCTACCCACGGCTATATAGCCAAGTTGATACGCAGAAACACATACGTGTTCCGTGCACATTTTAGCGCTAAATTTAAAATTTGCAGCATATGAGAAAATTATTATGCATAATCGTTTTACCTCGATCTAGAAATTTACACCCACTTTAAATTTTACGGATCTGGAACATCTGCAAAAATTTCGACCAAATTTTCTTAAAAATTTATATCTATTTTATCTAAGTTAGATGGATAATTTTGTCACCGCTACAGCTCGTTGGTACATCTGCGTGCTTGCATGTACACACAGAACTATAGAACATGATTGGAAACCTGACACGATCACAAAACATACAACAGAGGTCATCAGTTGGATCTGGTTTTTCGTTCAGTAATGTAGCTGATTTTGTAAAATCCTGCTTCCAAAACTTTGTAGCAAATAAAGCCAATCATTCAATCCTGTTTGCCTTTTTCGTGTCACTGACGGTGAGCGCAGCAACTGTGACCTAAAAAATAGACGCCCGGTCCTGTATCAGGCTCGCCCATGAGCATGACAGAGTCTCTGTTTGGAATTCTCATAGTCTTTGAACTGAATCATAATTACGCTGCCTCTCATGCGGGTAACGTTAATCAGCAGAAATTCAATTCTATCCAAGAGATCGAGAAAATGGAGCATTATAAAGGCTCGGCAGAAAATCAGAATCGTCGATTAGCGCAAACTTCGAGCATGATGCCGTTGTTGGGTAATGCGTGATAGTGCCGATTGAACTCGATATGCAACAATGGCCTGGTTTTTTGCCAGATATGAATCCTTAGAATTATTTAGCGTGGGGGACTATTCCCGCATTGCCAAAACTTGGTTTTCTTGGCAAGCGCATGCTAGATATCTTGCCGAGATAGTGGCAAGATCTTGACATGACAACTAACATGAATTTGGGAAAAGCTTGGCAAGAAGACACGTCTTTGGCAAGAGTCATGGCAAAGACTTGTCTGTGCCCATGCCATGATTCTAGCCAGAATGCGCAAAAACTCGGCATTAACATATGAAAACAATCTTGGACATGGCAGCTAGAGTGAAACCATAATTATTCGATATCCTTGATTTGTATAGCGGCCCAGGAAAGATCATCTTTTTTATATGCCATTGCCCTCGAATTCTCTGACCACAATCGTCACACTGCCATTTGAATGCTTCAACAGTTTCTTCTCCTTCCTGTGTTTGCAATAATTTGCAATAATTTTTTGAAGCTCGAAAGCTCAGGAGATGACAACTCATGATTCGAGCTCCAGCTTCTCGTCCACGACTGCTATGGCTTGCCTTCGTCAGTGCCGTCTTGGCAAAAAAAATGGCTCCCAATAAAAAAATGTCGAGTATGACATGAATGGGTGGAGGCTAATAATTTTCAGAATCTAGATAATGCATTGATTGCCCTTTATCGGCTTTAGCGCCTCGTCCAGCTTTAGCTCTAATTCCGCAAGCTTGTTTCGAGTAATGAGTTGCTTAAGCAACCTGCACTCTTGGACCATCTTGTTATTGATCTGCTCTAGAGTCAGTTCTTGTGATGTGAAATACTCTAGAATATTCTTGAGGCGAAAATTCATGTACCGATTCTCTAAATCGCTACTGATGGATAGGAAAGATTTGTCGATGGACTCGGCGTGTGCTGCGATCGATCGTTGGAGAGGGTATCACTGGTAGTGAAACTCTAAGGTGGCAGATTCGAGTGCATTTTTTTGTTCGATGATCACAATTTGATCTTGTATACTTGGGTGTAAAACAAAGGATGTGACGGGATCCTTCGATTATTTTGTGCGTCAACGCTGGGGCAACTTATGCCTCTGTATTTCGATTTCCATTCCTCGAGTCTGGTAGAACAGCGTGGTGCCATGGCACCAGGATAATAAAAATGTTTATGATGGGAGCTGCTGTTCAACTTGATTGGTGCTGTAGTGCAGAAGGTTAGTTTTTAATGTCACGATGTCGTGTCATACTTTATCCATGTCAAGCACCATACTGTACAGCGCACTCGAGGTCTGGAACACATAAATTGACAATCATTTTTTACCCAGGCGGGAGTCGAACCGTCCTTGTAAGTGCATTAACCCCGCAAGGCCAGCTAGGTCTTATCAATTTCTTATCAATACTCACCCCCACAAAAGCGTTAGCTTTGAATGGGTTTGGAACTTGCGCCTTTTGGCTTGCCGCAAAATCCTAAAACTTATGTATGTAAATTTTGACGTTTTCTGGCGAGCAGCCCCCCCTCACCTCAGATCCTGCAACGCCCTGCATCTGTATCAACCTGTTTGCTGCAGCTAGGCCATGTCTACCCCATACAGCCGACATATCGATAGGTTTCACTACTTAGACTAGCAATACCGCCCACAGTACAAAATCAAAGTTTACGATGCAGGGAGACGGGAATTCAAATGCATAGGTTTTGGAATTCAGCAAAGCCCAAACAGCTTTTCACACAAGGTGATTACAGCGGCATGCTTACAATTAAGTATATTTTGTCTGAAGCGTGGAATAAACCAGGCAGACAATACAACGTGCAAATTACATACCACGCCATTTCAACAATAAACCAAACAGGGACTATGTTCACTTGAAATGTGCACTACCAAGTGGCAGCATGGAGTACTACAGTAGTACAATATAATCTCCTCGTGCTAGTCTGCTACATAGGCAAGTAAACGAGCGTTACACTGTCTGTGGGTACCTACTGTCAGTAGACCACAGTACAGTAGGGCACATTCAGCCATAAAGTACGGCGTATCTACTGAGCACATTTAAACTGACTGGCTTGTCTCATCACTGAGCTTGTTGCCACCACATTAGTATCGGCTTTTACGCAAGGCATAATATGCCTAACAATGCTACGGAACGTATTACTTGCTAGAAGGAGAACATAAAAATCGCTAGCATTCACAATTGAAGTTTCTAGCGTTCGTATGGCAGAAAATAGAAGCCCTTCGCAAGAAGGGAAACCAGGCTTCAAAGCAAACATGGTATGGATGATCATTATGCCTATTTGATTAATTTCTTGAAACACTTGATAAAGGGTCAAAATAAACAGAGTTTTCTCAGTTGCCCTTCTGGTCTTATCATTGTTATTTCGCTGTTGCTGTCCTGTCATGTGTGTTACTTGCGTTTGCCTTTTATGATAAAGGTAAATTATAGAAATCCCGCTTACTATAAGGGCTAACAGTCCAACTATCCAAACTGCGTTTCGAATTTGGCTCAGTATCGAGATCATCATGCCAGTTTGGTAGTGGGTATTTGCAACAACTTTGTACATGTCGCTTTCGGGTACCTGCGCAACTGTGTAAAATAACATTGCAAATATACAAATAGAGACACTGATTAACACCGATAACATTACCGCCAGTGCCTCCCATCGATTTCGATTCATTGACTTGTATTTGGCTGGTTGTCCGATGGCGTAGACTCGATCCAGTGAGGTGGCCAGTGATAAGAACAAGACCATTGTGGTCACCGCATCATCTAACGGGATGGCCATGTGCGCGGCGAACCACATCAGCACGTATTTTCGTCTAAACGATTCTACACCAGTGCTGTTATTGGCGCCTGATAACCAGTTGTAAAAAATCAACTTATTGGCAGACACTAGTGAAGCCGCTGCTTTTGCTACGGCTTCATATAGTTGAAATGCGTAGACCTTGCTTGTACGAGATTGTTTGTAAAATATTATAAAACTGAGAGAATGCCCGAAAAAGTCGAAAACGAGGCAAATCGGTTTTATAATAAAGAATGAAATAATTGACAGATTAGCAATAAATACTCTGGCCGAGTCTGATGTAAGATACGTGGGGCAACTCGAGTTGGGCATAGCGGCTATCCCGGCAATGACAGGAATAGGACTGATCGTGAGTGATCTCGCCTGCTCACGTCTCGAGTCATTGCAATTAGGCTTATTGGAAGAACTCAGCCATCATACCCATACATACTGATAAGATCTGAGCAGGTCATATTTCTAATTGAATGGCACATCGACACGCTTCTGTAATTAGAGACGGCCATAAAATCTCCCTCGTTAGTGTACCTTCGCACTCGAACTGGGAATCATTCCAATAGCGGTCTTCTTTTCCGCGTGTTTATAAAAACCACTTGACATGATCCATGTGCAAAATATAGACATTGCACGAGTAATTTTAAAAGTGAAAAACACTTGTGATGTTTGACGACAAGATCAAATTTTATTCGATAACTTTTACCTTTTACATATCTTTTGTCTCTTCTGGTTTACCTCCTAGGAAGGTCAGATTTAGTAATTGAGTAATCCCCCCTTCCCCACACACACACACCCAACCAGGCATACATATACGGCATTTGGGGAAGTTTTCGACGGGAAGTTATTTATACGGGAAGTTTTCGACGGACAGGTGGCGTTTTACGTTCATCAGCAGTATGTGTTGTATATTTTGTGGGTGTTGACTTGCTGACCTGTCCCCTTTTTTGATTTTTCTGAAGCATACCAGTTTTTTAGTGCATATGCTCAAGATGCTACATATTCGTCGCCCGTACTGTGCCAATCAGTGATGGGGTTTGGACGGATATGCTCATTCGTGCAGAATGCAGACGTTGGTGTTCTTTCTTGGACATAGCTTGATTACTGTACGCATATCATAAAATGGCTTATTGTTCTTTTTCTGCTGGCGCAATGTACCCGCTCGCGGGAAAATACCTAACTTAGATTTTATCATCGTTTCTTGAAGAGATAATAGCGTCATCTGTGCCAAAATACACAAATTTCTTATTACTGGCTTTATTTCGTTTCTTGCTTGTAATTAGTAGCGATTTGGCGGCATCACATACTGTACAGTCTGTAATGAGCGCCTGTTTGATGCTTACGTAAACGTGGCAAAAATACATTTTCTTAACATCTGAGCATTAAAAGCACCCATTCAGGTCTGTATAGTACAACACAAGACATATGTACTTATGGCAATGGTTAAGTATCCTTTCTTTGATATGCCCTCTCGAACCATCGCTTGCTGCGACTCCGTTCCCGTCCTAAATTATTTCTCTTTGCGAAGTGCAAAAAATGTGTCAGCTGAACAGTAAAAAAGCTAGAAAAAGGGTTAAGCGCTGCTACTGGGCTTTTTTAGTCGCTTCCAGGATGGGTTCATTAGCGTCCAATCACTGACTCAAAAGGATGGGTTTATAGCGTCCAAGAAACTAACTCAAAAGCATTAAGAAAGAATCTTCAAATTTTCTGAGCGTGAATGATTGAACTTGAATTAGACTTCCTCATGAACACTCTTGTTTTCCCGAATAACAGCCGCAAAACTGTTTAAAACAGCCTTGACGTGACTATGGTCAGAAAAAGGCGTTGTAGCGGAGAGACAGGACTGAAAAGTGGCTTGAACTGGGATGCCACAGTAACTCGCTCGATTCCAGTGGGTGCAAAGAGTACTTATGGCATTGTCGTACATCTGGGCTTCTTTTTGCTTTCTTTGTTCTGCAGGGAGGCTCTGCCTTGACGGTGGTTGAGTTTCATCAGTGAGACACGATGACAATGTGACGCCAGTTAGAGCGTGGGTGATAGGGCTCCAAGCATGTTCGATTGGGTTAAGAGCGGACTGGCCTAGGCAATACGAAACGATCAATAATGCATCCAGGCTTAACTGCAAAAATAACCTGACGAAAAACAGGACAATCCGAAACAGAATTGGAACTGTAGTCAGGACCGCTGTCTCTGATTCAAATCATAATAGATTTTTCAGGAAGAAGATAAATGGGTGCAATAGCACTCAGATCATTGATGTGAGGTTCGAAAGTCGAATCTTGGAATCCTTGAGCTCGGGATACAATATGCAGTGGGCCAGACTGTGGCAGTTTATACTTTTCTCTGCCGCAAACGTCCTTGAGCTTGAGTGAATCATCGTAATGTGGAATGTTCATGTAGCCGGCAGGTGTGATTTTATATCCTTGGGGAAAATCGTGATCTCGATAATTTGGTGCATCATTCGCAGGGAAATGTTTCCTTATTTTTATCCGTCGGTCAGTAGCAACGACACCAACGTGACCTTTATTTTTGTTGTCACATGAAAAAACGCAGCAAGAGCTAGATAAGTGAGCAGCAAATTCTCTAGCGAGCCGAACCCGAGTGATGTAATAATGCCCATCAGGATCATCTGATCGCAGCGTATTAGATTTTGCTGGGACCTTTGCCTTAATTAGCCCCCTGTAAAATGAAGACGCCCGATCGCACTTGTTCGGCGCTTCCATTAGGCGTTGCACAGTACTCAATTAAATCTGGCGGAGGTTGCCCACTGACTGCAATAAATGCTTACGAATTACGGAAATACCAACCCCGCAGTAACCGACTTCCGACTTTGCCTATTATTGTCTTTGTTGTGAATGTCGCCAAGTTTTGTTTGTTGAGAAGGTATACTAACCGTCACAGGAGAACTATGTCTTCACTCATTGCGGGAGCTAGTGTGCGGATGTTTTTTGTATTGAGAATTACGCGTTGTACAGTGGTATTCGAATAGTTAAGATGCATGTAGATAAAGCAGCTTAGCTGAGAGGGTGAGATCAAACAGGAGATAGCAGTTCCAAGATTGGTGCCAGTTTCATTTCTATTCGCTTATATTGCTTGGTTTCCCAAGGTCACAAAAAGAAGGAAGACGAACAAGCGAAAAAAAATGTGATGAATCGATCAAATTTGAATTTGGCGGTTTTTGTGCTTAAAATAAATGCTACTAGAAAAAAATGCTGAAAAAAAAAATGGAAACTTGTTTCCTGTTTAATTCCGTAATGGACAAAAAATGTAAGGGATGCGCTGAGTAAATTAAAACGGATTGTTGACACCTTGGTTCCATCACGTACCTGTGGGATTAATCTTCGCGTTCACGTGTTTTACTAATTGTAAGCTTCTTTTTCGTGAGTTCCTCCAAGAATTTTGAGAAAAATCAGTTGCTTTATACATACGTACGGTCAGAAATGTAGAAATGGCTTCGAATCTTGTCAAGTTGAGGGGTGACTGATCACCATTCATAATAATTATTATTTCGTTGTCACACCCCAGATTCCCAAAATGTCGATTTCCAGGGCGGATGCCACATGGATTCCACACTAAAAAACCTACGGCTCCACATGGTTTCCAAAATGGAAGCCATGTGGAATCCATATGGCACCTCTCAGGTTTGCAACCTCTTAGTTTTTCCGAGTTTGGGTCCAAGTTTTCCTTTTTTCCCTGATTTATACCCGGGTTTTCCATGCACTTCTCGGGTTCCCTGACGTTTCCAGGCTCTCCCAGTTTTCCAGCCTTTTGTGACCCCTGAGAACTTACTCCTGGGTTGATTTCGAATAGGCTAAACTTGAGAACGAAGAAAGAAAGTCCTTCCAAAACTGGGCACGCTTCGTAGCCGTCTGAAAATACCCGTGCCTATGGTCAGCTTAGGAGACTTAAAAAAACTCAACTTCCTAAAGGCCAAAACGAAACTTCGCCAACAAAATTTTGGACGACGACACAGCTAATAATCGTTGGAGTCGGAGTTTTTGTCCCGCCGACTTCCGTCGGCCGCCTCCCTCCTACGCCTGCCAGGCTTGGTTACAATTGCTCTGGTGTTCTAAAAGCAGTGTCGCGAAGGGCTTGCACAAACATACCTCTAATCCTGTCCGCCAAGCATATACAGATAATGGCCGACCAGCCAGCAGTGGTCAGCACCTAGTCTTGTGAAATTTTTGAATTCTGCTAGAGTTTTTGGGTTTTTGAGGAAAGCCCTGCCAAGTCCGAGCGTTGGAAGCTTGAACGCGAAGCCTGAAACCTGAAAAACTAGTTCGGAAAGAGTCCCGCGTGTTTTTCTCAACGTTCGGGTTCCTTACTACACACAAATTCGAAAATTCGCGGGACTTCTGGCGCTGATCACTGCTGACCAGTTGGCCTTCGGAACAAATTACAATTTTTGGTTTTGCAATGTTCGACTTCACTGTTGGCGTCTCCCTTGTCAGTCATAAGGACGGAGCTTACTCTGACGAGCAATCATGATAGTTATCCGTAATAAATTACGTACATTGGCCCCAAATCGTTGTCATTATAATTTTCTCACCAAAATGGCGTATCACTGTTTTTAGACAATTCGACTGGCAACAAAACCTACTAAATTCACGACAAGAACTAGAACTCAAATCGTAAGCCTAACCCTCGCAGTAGGAACTGACAAAAAAATTTTCCTGGGCTGTTTAACGTTAAAAAATGTCTTCTACCATTCCGGTTCTTTGTTCGAGCATGCGTTAGATCTTTGACCTACTTAGCTTCGGATGACCTCTGGATAATTTGAGGATACGGGGAACATCAGCTGCACTAATAAAGGCTAAACTCATTCTAACTGAACCATTCTTTTGATAAATTAAATACGTTATTTTTTAAAAAGGCGCTACCAATATTCATCAGCATACATACATTCCATTTATCGAGTGCTCGGAATTCAAAACTGACAACCGTGTGTCGGAAACTTGCTGTGCCATTTCCAAGAAAGTCTCGCGAAGCTGCACATTCGTCAAAATTCCAGCCTAGCAGAGGATTGCAACATTGAGGGCCCTGTCCTGTAAATAATAGGCTTCCCAACACAGTCCTAGACATATCTAATATGCAAGAGCAGGGGTGAGTATACTAGCAGCCGCCTACTCAAGCCGGTATCATAAATGAGGCTAGTTGTTATGGTAATCACCTGTTGTCATAGCTAGTTGTAGTTGTTATTGCATCTTGCTTGTGAACCTCGACCTTCGGCCATTTTTCCTCGAGGTCTGGGTCGAGGTCGAGTCCTCGGCCTCGGCCGACCAGTATGTAGTTGATCGTCAGCCGAATCGCGGTGGTCGCCCTCCGCCTGATGATGACGGCGATGGGAGCAACAACGGGGATGAAGGTCCATTCCGCATACCTCAGGGCCGGGGTCGAGGAAGGGCTTATAGCCGTTGGAATGCTGGCAACCAGCATATATTGTGAAGTATATTTAGGGCCGGGAAATTCAAAACTACCCGCTGGCAACTCGAAGATCCAGCAATCAAAATCACACAGTGAAAAATGAAATGACTGAAGGCTTGACATTTTTTAATTATAGGCCGGGATACGTAGGACGTCGAAGCGGAGCTGAAAGTCAAATTGTATCAGCCGCTTTGAAATTTGCCCGCAATTTGTCGACGAATAAATCGGTTAAAAGGAAACGAAGGCGCGAATATGATTCGCCAGGCAACGATTTCGTCAATTGCGATTCAGTTCCAGTAAACCCCATTCATTATGGATTTACGAAATGCTCATATGGACGGTAAGTGCATAGGTTTTGGAATTCAGCAAAGCCCAAACAGCTTTTCACACAAGGTGATTACAGCGGCATGCTTACAATTAAGTATATTTTGTCTGAAGCGTGGAAAAAACCAGGCAGACAATACAACGTGCAAATTACATACCACGCCATTTCAACAATAAACCAAACAGGGACTATGTTCACTTGAAATGTGCACTACCAAGTGGAGATGGAGTCTCAGTAGTACAATATAATCTCCTCGTGCTAGTCTGCTACATAGGCAAGTAAACGAGCGTTAACTGTCTGTGGGTCCTACTGTAGTAGACCACAGTACAGTAGGGACATCGCCATAAAGTACGGCGTATCTACTGAGCATTTAAACTGACTGGCTTGTCTCATCACTGAGCTTGTTGCCACCACATTAGTATCGGCTTTTACGCAAGGCATAATATGCCTAACAATGCTACGGAACGTATTACTTGCTAGAAGGAGAACATAAAAATCGCTAGCATTCACAATTGAAGTTTCTAGCGTTCGTATGGCAGAAAATAGAAGCCTTCGAAGAAGGGAAACCAGGCTTCAAAGCAAGCATGGTATGGATGATCATTATGCCTATTTGATTAATTTCTTGAAACACTTGATAAAGGGTCAAAATAAACAGAGTTTTCTCAGTTGCCCTTCTGGTCTTATCATTGTTATTTCGCTGTTGCTGTCCTGTCATGTGTGTTACTTGCGTTTGCCTTTTATGATAAAGGTAAATTATAGAAATCCCGCTTACTATAAGGGCTAACAGTCCAACTATCCAAACTGCGTTTCGAATTTGGCTCAGTATCGAGATCATCATGCCAGTTTGGTAGTGGGTATTTGCAACAACTTTGTACATGTCAGGATGGGTTCATTAGCGTCCAATCACTGACTCAAAAGGATGGGTTTATAGCGTCCAAGAAACTAACTCAAAAGCATTAAGAAAGAATCTTCAAATTTTCTGAGCGTGAATGATTGTTTTGGACAATTTATTCGAACTCCAGTATTCCACCATTTCAGTGTTTGCGTTTCTTTCTCTGGGGGCTGATTCTAAGGTACCGCATATAAGCTGGAAAGATTTTTCATACTGTAATTTTCTTTCTTCAGGCCTCTTTAATCAAGCATGATATTGGAAAAATTTTGAAAAATTTTTTGAAGGGGGATCCTTCCCAGTTTTTAGACAACCCTGTCCCGTCCGGCAAGGGTGAGCAGGTATACCTTTGCTATTTTTGGCCCACACCCTAACCCCCGAAAAAAAATTTTTTTCTGTGTTAAAAAAGACCCAATGATTGCCTTGGAAGGCACAAACTCCTTAAATTTAAAATTTTCGCGGGAAAATTGAAATTTAAAAATTCAATTTTTACAAGCAACCAAAATGGCCCGCCATGTCGCCAGCCCCAACGATTTTAAGGGAGTTTTATTTGATCTCTCAGTCATACTGTAAATATGGCGTAAGTAGAATTCTTTCAACGCATTCGCTTGGCGTGCACGTCGTTTCCCTCGCAAAATCTTCCAATAATTACCGGTGGAGACAGTAGCGTAACTACCAGTACAAAAAATCAGTTGTCAGCTACAGAGAACATACAATCAGACTGGAATTCGACGAATGAACCCGATGGCAAGGCAATTACCTATTCTGAAGATAAGAGCCAAATAGTAGGTAGCAGTGGCCAGCTATCTATGGCAAGCAAGTCAGCTCTTTACAATGCTGTAATCTGATCATTCTTTACATCGCAATTTCCTGTGCACACTCGTTTAACTCTTGCTCACACGCGATACAAAGGCCGTGCTGTACGGTTGCCTTCAAGAAAATGGATGACAAAAAGCTAGAGGGAGAGAAAAGTTCGTTCAGGACCTGTGGAGAACACGCGCGAACGAATTCGACTCGGCGAACACCTCGTGCAGCAGCCAGAGCCTCCCCGATCTCGCTCCCGAATCGATCCACCGCAAGGCCAGCGAGGCCAAGAACATCAAGGGCCAGCAGCCAAGAACACGCACGATCGAATTCGACTCAGCGAACACCTCGTACAGCAGCGAACGCATCCCCGTTCTCGCTCCCCGATCAATCCACCGCAAGGCCAACTACATGCCCGACCTGCGAACGAACCCCCGACCTGAAAACCCCGCGCGAAACCCAAGGCGCCGAAGGGTGACAAGTGATGTGTTGCTGATGTGACGAGTGATGCGCTGCTGTTGAAATGTGCATTCTTGGACCCGAGGTACGGTCAAACAAGTCCCATCCACTTACCGTCCATATGAGCATTTCGTAAATCCATAATGAATGGGGTTTACTGGAACTGAATCGCAATTGACGAAATCGTTGCCTGGCGAATCATATTCGCGCCTTCGTTTCCTTTTAACCGATTTATTCGTCGACAAATTGCGGGCAAATTTCAAAGCGGCTGATACAATTTGACTTTCAGCTCCGCTTCGACGTCCTACGTATCCCGGCCTATAATTAAAAAATGTCAAGCCTTCAGTCATTTCATTTTTCACTGTGTGATTTTGATTGCTGGATCTTCGAGTTGCCAGCGGGTAGTTTTGAATTTCCTGGCCCTAAATATACTTCACAATATATGCTGGTTGCCAGCATTCCAACGGCTATAAGCCCTTCCTCGACCCCGGCCCTGAGGTATGCGGAATGGACCTTCATCCCCGTTGTTGCTCCCATCGCCGTCATCATCAGGCGGAGGGCGACCACCGCGATTCGGCTGACGATCAACTACATACTGGTCGGCCGAGGCCGAGGACTCGACCTCGACCCAGACCTCGAGGAAAAATGGCCGAAGGTCGAGGTTCACAAGCAAGATGCAATAACAACTACAACTAGCTATGACAACAGGTGATTACCATAACAACTAGCCTCATTTATGATACCGGCTTGAGTAGGCGGCTGCTAGTATACTCACCCCTGCTCTTGCATATTAGATATGTCTAGGACTGTGTTGGGAAGCCTATTATTTACAGGACAGGGCCCTCAATGTTGCAATCCTCTGCTAGGCTGGAATTTTGACGAATGTGCAGCTTCGCGAGACTTTCTTGGAAATGGCACAGCAAGTTTCCGAACACACGGTTGTGCAGTTTTGAATGCCTAGCACTCGATAAATGGAATGTATGTATGCTGATGAATATTGGTAGCTCCTTTTTAAAAAATAACGTATTTAATTTATCAAAAGAATGGTTCAGTTAGAATGAGTTTAGCCTTTATTAGTGCAGCTGATGTTCCCCGTATCCTCAAATTATCCAGAGGTCATCCGAAGCTAAGTAGGTCAAAGATCTAACGCATGCTCGAACAAAGAACCGGAATGGTAGAAGACATTTTTTAACGTTAAACAGCCCAGGAAAATTTTTTTGTCAGTTCCTACTGCGAGGGTTAGGCTTACGATTTGAGTTCTAGTTCTTGTCGTGAATTTAGTAGGTTTTGTTGCCAGTCGAATTGTCTAAAAACAGTGATACGCCATTTTGGTGAGAAAATTATAATGACAACGATTTGGGGCCAATGTACGTAATTTATTACGGATAACTATCATGATTGCTCGTCAGAGTAAGCTCCGTCCTTATGACTGACAAGGGAATCGCCAACAGTGAAGTCGAACATTGCAAAACCAAAAATTGTAATTTGTTCCGAAGGCCAACTGGTCAGCAGTGATCAGCGCCAGAAGTCCCGCGAATTTTCGAATTTGTGTGTAGTAAGGAACCCGAGCGTTGAGAAAACCACGCGGGACTCTTTCCGAACTAGTTTTTCAGGTTTCAGGCTTCGCGTTCAAGCTTCCAACGCTCGGACTTGGCAGGGTTTTCCTCAAAAACCCAAAAACTCTAGCAGAATTCAAAAATTTCACAAGACCAGGTGCTGACCACTGCTGGCCGGTCGGCCATTATCTGTATATGCTTGGCGGACAGGATTAGAGGTATGTTTGTGCAAGCCCTTAGCGACACTGCTTTTAGAACACCAGAGCAATTGTAACCAAGCCTGGCAGGCGTAGGAGGTAGGCGGCCGACCGAAGTCGGCGGGACAAAAACTCCGACTCCAACGATTATTAGCTGTGTCGTCGTCCAAAATTTTTTGGGCAAAGTTTCGTTTTGGCCTTTAGGAAGTTGAGTTTTTTTAAGTCTCCTAAGCTGACCATAGGTACGGGTATTTTCAGACGGCTACGAAGCGTGCCCAGTTTTGGAAGGACTTTCTTTCTTCGTTCTCAAGTTTAGCCTATTCGAAATCAACCCAGGAGTAAGTTCTCAGGGGTCACAAAAGGCTGGAAAACTGGGAGAGCCTGGAAACGTCAGGGAACCCGAGAAGTGCATGGAAAACCCGGGTATAAATCAGGGAAAAAAGGAAAACTTGGACCCAAACTCGGAAAAACTAAGAGGTTGCAAACCTGAGAGGTGCCATATGGATTCCACATGGCTTCCATTTTGGAAACCATGTGGAGCCGTAGGTTTTTTAGTGTGGAATCCATGTGGCATCCGCCCTGGAAATCGACATTTTGGGAATCTGGGGTGTGACAACGAAATAATAATTATTATGAATGGTGATCAGTCACCCCTCAACTTGACAAGATTCGAAGCCATTTCTACATTTCTGACCGTACGTATGTATAAAGCAACTGATTTTTCTCAAAATTCTTGGAGGAACTCACGAAAAAGAAGCTTACAATTAGTAAAACACGTGAACGCGAAGATTAATCCCACAGGTACGTGATGGAACCAAGGTGTCAACAATCCGTTTTAATTTACTCAGCGCATCCCTTACATTTTTTGTCCATTACGGAATTAAACAGGAAACAAGTTTCCATTTTTTTTTTCAGCATTTTTTTCTAGTAGCATTTATTTTAAGCACAAAAACCGCCAAATTCAAATTTGATCGATTCATCACATTTTTTTTCGCTTGTTCGTCTTCCTTCTTTTTTGTGACCTTGGGAAACCAAGCAATATAAGCGAATAGAAATGAAACTGGCACCAATCTTGGAACTGCTATCTCCTGTTTGATCTCACCCTCTCAGCTAAGCTGCTTTATCTACATGCATCTTAACTATTCGAATACCACTGTACAACGCGTAATTCTCAATACAAAAAACATCCGCACACTAGCTCCCGCAATGAGTGAAGACATAGTTCTCCTGTGACGGTTAGTATACCTTCTCAACAAACAAAACTTGGCGACATTCACAACAAAGACAATAATAGGCAAAGTCGGAAGTCGGTTACTGCGGGGTTGGTATTTCCGTAATTCGTAAGCATTTATTGCAGTCAGTGGGCAACCTCCGCCAGATTTAATTGAGTACTGTGCAACGCCTAATGGAAGCGCCGAACAAGTGCGATCGGGCGTCTTCATATTACAGGGGGCTAATTAAGGCAAAGGTCCCAGCAAAATCTAATACGCTGCGATCAGATGATCCTGATGGGCATTATTACATCACTCGGGTTCGGCTCGCTAGAGAATTTGCTGCTCACTTATCTAGCTCTTGCTGCGTTTTTTCATGTGACAACAAAAATAAAGGTCACGTTGGTGTCGTTGCTACTGACCGACGGATAAAAATAAGGAAACATTTCCCTGCGAATGATGCACCAAATTATCGAGATCACGATTTACCTTAAGGATATAAAATCACACCTGCCGGCTACATGAACATTCCACATTACGATGATTCACTCAAGCTCAAGGACGTTTGCGGCAGAGAAAAGTATAAACTGCCACAGTCTGGCCCACTGCATATTGTATCCCGAGCTCAAGGATTCCAAGATTCGACTTTCGAACCTCACATCAATGATCTGAGTGCTATTGCACCCATTTATCTTCTTCCTGAAAAATCTATTATGATTTGAATCAGAGACAGCGGTCCTGACTACAGTTCCAATTCTGTTTCGGATTGTCCTGTTTTTCGTCAGGTTATTTTTGCAGTTAAGCCTGGATGCATTATTGATCGTTTCGTATTGCCCAGGCCAGTCCGCTCTTAACCCAATCGAAGATGCTTGGAGCCCTATCACCCACGCTCTGACTGGCGTCACATTGTCATCGTGTCTCACTGATGAAACTCAACCACCGTCAAGGCAGAGCCTCCCTGCAGAACAAAGAAAGAAAAAAGAAGCCCAGATGTACGGCAATGCCATGTACTCTTTGCACCCACTGGAATCGAGCGAGTTACTGTGGCATCCCAGTTCAAGCCACTTTTCAGTCCTGTCTCTCCGCTACAACGCCTTTTTCTGACCATAGTCACGTCAAGGCTGTTTTAAACAGTTTTGCGGCTGTTATTCGGGAAAACAAGAGTGTTCATGAGGAAGTCTAATTCGCTGTAAAGCATTTTGACCGTCGTATTGATTGCCTTGTTGTAAAGAAATGTTCGGAGAAAACATGTGATTACTGTTGCAGTCGCCCTGCTCGCGCCATGGCTGCTATGGAGTTTCTGCGTGGAAATCCTTATTTTCCAAGCCAATGCCACATACAGAGAGTCCATGCCATTTCTTTTCGTTTTGGGATGTCTAACAAGGTATTGCCTTGTCGAACTTAAAACATCCAGACGAGTATATGGGTTAGGTTTAGTAGCTTGGAAAGCAAACTTTCAGAACCATCCGGTGGGGAAAGCCCAGCCTATACTTTCTTGTCTGATGCTGATCGAAAAAAGCATAATCGTGTTTTGCATCCATCTGGTTTTTTAAATATTTGTCTTCTATGGCTACAGCGATTTATACTTTTTATGCACTCATTGTATCATAGCGATGATAAAGTGACCACAGAATTATACCAAAATAATAAAAGAGTTTGCGCAATGGCTTTTCTCATATCTGGTAGGCGCCTCTCTTTCTCCGAGGAGGAAATCCGTCCCTGACTGGTGCTCCTAACTACAGTGGCTGAAGAATCTTTGGCTCGAACCAAACTTTGCAGCAGAATTTTCAAATCTGTGGGGCTATCACTGAAAGTAGTAATTTTACCATCGTAAACCTTATTGTCTTTCCAACCTTAAAGTAATAGCAACGCCCTCCGCTA
This sequence comes from Mesodorylaimus sp. YZB2_4, assembly GCA_030248295.1. NCBI lineage: Eukaryota > Metazoa > Nematoda > Enoplea > Dorylaimida > Dorylaimidae > Mesodorylaimus > Mesodorylaimus sp. YZB2_4. The sequence goes on along the minus strand of JASANH010001517.1, from coordinate 165,840 downwards.
GATCAGAGCCCTCGACCTTCGTCGAGGCTTTCTTCGAATCTAGAATATGATAGCCGTCCGAAAAATTCGTTTAAACAGTATCGCTTGTGAATAGCACGATGATGACGGCGTTGGTCCGATGCCATAGAACTTCAGAATAACAAAAATTAAAGAGTGAAATCGCCAAAAAAACACTGCACTTTGTCCTAACGTTGGACTGAGTATGATTAAAAATCCTTTTACTTTGGGAAACGTAACGTGCGGACATGGAGCTTTATGCCCTCTTCATTCAAGCATGTTTACAGTTTTCTGAGCTGCACCTGCCTTTTCTTGATACAAAAGGAAGCGTCACATAAACGGCGAGCGCCCACTACAGTCAAACCTATGTCGAATAAACCTTGCTTGACGTCCAATCCAGAGCAGAAACAAATGGAGGATTTGAATCAAACAGCAAACATTGGACGTCTCACGACGTCTGATGTAAAACGCTAACATCCAGCGTGGTTCGCTAGACTTTTAACACACCGCTAAAATCACACCAATTGGACGTCCAATTGGAGGTCAACTACGCCTGATTTGGACATATAATTTTGACGTCACCCCTTAACGTCAAAGCTTTTTCAATGTTGCAATCCACTTTTTGCTGGCTGGTGACTGAGTGCGACAATATGCCTCCGCTGTTTGTAATAGGAGGAGACTGTAAGCAGGAGGCAGCAGCTGAGGGGTTGCACAAATTTTCTTCTGCACCAGAAGATTCTGTCGCATAAGTCTGTAACACTGTAGGAGAAACTGAATGTGAGCCAGAACTAGCGGCGAAAAAAACGGATGCGTCAAAAGATGTAAAAGATACAGTTGACAAAGTTTGTGTTGGTTCTAGAACTGGAACCGGATGTGGACTTGCTCTACTTGATGCCACATGCTCATTTTCAGGTGTAAGTTTCGAAAGGATAATACTAGTGCAGCTGACTGTGGGGTTTGCTGACGAGGCTGGCTATTCCAAGCTGGATGTGGATGGCAGAACCAGTGCCTCCAGACTAGTGCCTTTTCCCGTCGATGGGGGATTAGGAGAGAAAGTCAAAGTCCTTATTGCTTGTGCGGCGGCAATGGTACTGGATAAATGCGCATCCTCGGATGCTGGCACGTTTGTATCAATGGTTGACGAAGCGTCGGTACTTTCGAGAACATTGGTGATGCCAGATGTTACCCTTTTCGTGCTGCTTTTGAAAGGTGAAGGAGGGGCTTTAGATTGCCATGTTACCTCTGGGGATGTGTGACTCCTAGTGCTAGTGCTAGGAGTCATTATTTCGGGGGCCGTGCTCGCAAAGTGAGCACGAAACGGGAGCCGGCTGGGATAAACGAGGGCCTAGGATGGTAGATTGAGAACTGCCCTTCGTCGTTGTTTGGATGTTAGTGGATGCTAACATCTCGGTTGCAGCTGCGATGGATGCTATTCCATCAAAGCTGGAAGTTGCGATTGCAGTGAAACTGCTGAATGATGAGTTGATCTCCAGGTGCAAGGCATGAGGGCTAATTGCGACAGCGGCAGACTCTGTTGCCAATTTGAAAATGCTGCTGTTTGTGATGGGCACTCGCGTGGGTGGGGTGTTCGAAGCATAAATAGTGGTTTGTTGAAATTGGACTCCCGTCGAGGAGAAGTCAGACGTCGTTTGTGCCACGGAAGAAGCGGGTTCAAGACTCGTCGCTTCGTTGGTATATCTTGCATCTGCTCCAGTGGTTGTCCAGCTGGACTGACCGTGAGTGGTCAAAGACTGCGTTGTGGTCGTATTTACTGGTGCACTAGACAGACTAGTACTGCCTTTTGTGCTTAGCAATGTAGTTGAGTAAACAGTAGGAGTAGGTGCAGTGGTGGTAGCATAGACTGCATGCAATGATGATCTGCTTGATTCTGGTGCGGAGGTCGACGTCCCAGACACCTGATTTGCCGATGTTGGTGATGGTGGAGGGATAATAGTCGAAACTGACAGAATACTCACCGTTAAGGGACTCGGTTTAAAAAAGGATGATGGCGTCATCGCCAAAGATGGACCATACCACGATGATTCCAGCCATTCGGACGAAGACTCTTGAGCAGTCCGTATTTTGGTGGAAAGAATGCGAAGCAAAGAGCTACTGAAAAAAATTTTGAAGGCTGAACTGGTTGGTGAAAGAGCCATCGATGTACCTCTCTTAGTTGATGAGCTGGCCGCATATTCCGTCTGTTGGGTCAGAAGGGCTGCGCTGGTGATCGAGCACAAAATGCCAGCAGCTCTGCACAGGTCAATTGTTGAACTGGCTGTAGTGTCAGTGATGAGAGTCTTTGAGGATGGATGAGTTACTGCAGGACTGAACGACTCTGTGGGGGGGGGGGGGACGACACAGCTTCTCTCTCAGTGGATGGGGAGGGGGCAGCCGTCGTTTCTGTCGTAGATTCACTTGCAGATTGCATGGAGGACGATGTGCTCGTGTTGATGACTGTTGACGTACTGCTTGACCTCACAGTGGTTGGGGAGCTTGTCATTGAGGATCGGGGAATAGTCGATGGCATCCCCAAAACCAATACTGGTATTGTGGTACTTCGGCTCGACAGTCGTGAGCTACTGCTGGTGACTAGGGCTGACGTCGACATTGATAAAGATGCTGTCGATGAAGTCAAAGACGCCGACGGCTATCTTTTGGTTGAGCTCGAAGTTAAAGAAGGTTGCAGAAGCAGAAGGTGACGTTACGGTTGAAGAGGATGCCGACGATGGCGCAGATGCTGGTGACGTTGAGGGGGTTGTTGATGGCATTATTCCTGAGGTGGTTGTGGATGCAGACGAGGTTAAGGGAGTTTTGTAAATTTAAGGCGATGTTATGAGTGTGGATGAAGATGATATTGAATTAGTTGAAGAGACGCTGGGCGAAGGTATGGCTGAGGTGGGAAAGGTGGTCATTGTTCATGAAGATGAGGGTAAGAAAATTCTAGATGCAGACGAAGACTTTCTCGTTGTATAGGCGGAGGACGATACTACAGATGCTGGCGACGTTGATGGGGTTGTAGATGATGTTCTGGGCGAGGTAAACGATGTTGTTGAGGGTACAAAACGTCTTTGAAGAAGTAGAAACAAAAAATGACGCCCAGAATGAGGAGAATGAAGTGATTGGCATTGAAGATAACGGTGAGAAACTTGCAGGCACAGGAGGGGATCCAATATTTGAGGAGCGGGATGACGGTATTGCAGATGCTGATGACGTTTAGGTGGATGACTTTGAAAAAGTCGTATAAACAGGAGTTAGCTTCAAGGTTAGGGAGGTTGAGGAAGTTGTAAGAACAGAAGAAGAAGCAGAAGACTATGACGGCGAGGTGGTTGAGGATACCATTATGTCACAAACTCCTGGACCGCAGTCGGTGTTTGTATTAGTTCCAGGGCATGTTGCAGGCGAGAGAGATCCGGTGCAGACTACAGTGAAGCCTCTGTTCATAGCCCTTTATACTCACCATCAGTTGAAGCTCAGGTTCTATTCTGACAGTCTTGTTCCTCCTGTCATCGCCCGAGCGCCGATCCATATCTTACTTTCGGGCTGTTGTGAAAAGCTTCCTACGATTGTATCGATCATCGGCATGTCCTTATAATAGGCTATTCGCCCAGTCAGGTACATTGGAGGCGCCCCGAAAGGGAGTATATCGCGTTGAGTAGCAACCCAGGTGTTCACTTGGGGCTGTATCTTATAGCACATTCCGTTGTAAAAAACTGCACCGCCGCTCTCCCAGAACGTTCTCTTGCCTGAGGAAAATCATAAAATGTCAACGCATGTCAAACTAATCCAGGAGAACTTACATTCTGTATCGATTAGCCAAGCCGCCATCAGCGCCGTGATCAACAACTTTGCCAGAAATATGGCCCACGGCCTGAACATCTGTTATAGAGGAAGATATAACAGATGGCCTAAACTAAGTTCTGTACAATTTGATGACTCACTGACGTACGATTCGAGATGCCGCTGTTAGCAGTCCTATGGCACTTATGGGCGCGCTAGCCTGCGACCCTCGTGTCCAGGTACAGTGTGTAGCCTGCCATAATTTGGAGAAATCAGACATTCTTTAATTTTGTCTATATCAAACTAAAATGCCTTGTACTAGCGAAGATGACCTTTCCTGGCAGTCAGGATGCAGGCACGCCTAGATATTCAAGAACCCCCTCATACACTTTACAAACAGACTGTAGAGTGGCGCTTGCTGAGCCCGCACGAATTATTTTGCTAACTACAGGTCCGGAGATGAAACAATTTTTTGAACTTACAAGTAGCGATCAAATGCAAAAAACTGCGCGTAGAGGAAATAAAAAATGGGGACAAGAGTAGAGTTGAAGCAGCCACCCCTGAGTCGGCGATTAGACTCTCTACTGAATAGGCTGTCGGGACTGGTCGCTGAGTACGTCAAATAATCATTGGCCCTTTTTTGAGGCCGCATTTCAAGAAGCTATAAGAACCTGAGCCTGCACCACACAAGTGGCGTTTTCGCTCGAAAAAATGTGTTTGCTTATTGACGGGCTCGCTGTATTCGAATAACACATCTTCGTACGAATGCAGGGGCTTCTCTGTTTGTGGTTATCTGGTTCATGTACACTAAGTCAACGAACACTTTCACTTCGACTACACCACTTTATAACCGCCTCTATAACAACGCCGTTCATCAAGTACACCAGCTCTTCCCAACAACGCTCACCCGATTCAGAGGCACTATACTACTACCATGGACAAAACTGAAATGGGCAGTCATACGAGGGTGCAGACAAAAAGGTTTAGGGTAATCTAGACTCAAAAAAGAATAAATGCGCTCACTGGCAGTTAGCACAGCACCGGAATAAGTATGACCATCACGTCTAAAACAGAGCCGGCTCAACTCGCATAGCTACGTACATAAGCATCGTTGGGTAGGCGCTGCTCGCTTACAGCTGGCTCGACCAATGACAGAAGCGACGGCCGCGCGGGGAGGCGGAGACTGTACTTGCTCGACGAAATCGCCAGTCGTCCTTCGCTGCTGGTTTGGTACCTTACAGAAAATATACGTTATTGCATGCTTTGCAGAGGCATGCTTGCCCTCCATCTATGCTCGAGCTATCGGAAATGTAACCTAAAAGTTTGACATGAATAAAGTGCGATAATAAATTCCAATTTGATTGTAATTTCAGGGCATGAAAGTATAGCTTACTGCTGGTGATAGGGAATGGCGAGATCGATATATGATACATACCCGGCGTGCTACGCTATCCAGTTTTCCTTGTGCTAACAGACCAGTCTCACGGTCAGCTGGCTCATCTTACATCGTTGGCCTCGCCGTTGGCCCAGAAACTGGTCGCGGCCGCCACCGCAACGCTCTGCGACCATGGCAATGCCTCTGATAATGATAAAACTCTCTCAGATACCCTTCTAATTTTCAGTGAGCTCCCCGCCCTTTAATGGAAAGCTTACAAATTGTACTTTGCGCGTTTCTTTTTCCAAGAGCAGATGAAAGAAACCTTTCACAAGCTGGGGCGCCGTCGCAAGGGAAATCGTTTGGGCCTTTCTGATCATTCCAAAAATGGATTTTTCAGCTGCACGTAAGTCTTACTGGAAGCTTATGTGCACTCATATGTATGACTCCTGGCACTTGGACAAAGAAAGATGTGTTACTGCTGAATGAAAAGTAAACGGAAACTGTCAAGCCACACGGGATAATACATACCGTACATATAAGGTATAAAGACAGGTCCAAGAGTTTTTTAAACCACCGCATAATTCGAGTAAGGTTTAAAAAAGATGTGATTAACCGCAGCAATTAGCTAATTTTGAGATGGTCCAACCAAAGGCGGGTGGGGCAGTATAATTTTGCAGGGAAAGTTACTAATTTTTTTTTCCTTCCTTGCCCAGACTGGCCAGCCGTTCTGTACGAACACGTTACAACAGCTATCAACTGTTGTTGAATCCTAAGTGAGCGTGAGTCATTCTCAGAACTTATCCTTTGTTTCCCAGAAGCTCTTCATTAGTCACTATGGTTTAGTATTGTCCGCAGACGGTGTAGTTTTGTCGGTAATATTAGCTTCTCTCTCAATGATTTCGGCACCAGGACAAGAAACATAAAAAGGGAACGGAAATGTCGTTATAAATTCCACCATGTCAAAATTAGATGATTGTTGTGGCTGGTCTTTCGAACATTGTCCCACCAAAAAAACTCTTTTATCTGTTATAATTTTATCGCGCAGTCTAGGTTTCAAGGAAGTAGGTAATATTCTCAAGAAAAGCAGCCGTGTGTCTCTGGTGCCGGAAATATATATACTACTCATATACTTCCATGGAGTATTCGCCCCACGATACTGCACTAGGATGCTCACTCATACAATATGTATGTGTGTGCCCGCAGCCAAGACAAGATCCTCAAGGAAGAGAGTTTCATGAGCCAATTTAAAACTCTGGCTTACACTGAAGGCTCATACAGTGTCCTATGTGTGTCTGGATATGCGCTGGCCCGGCACCAGTTTCTTGAAAATGCCCTGAAGATTAGGCTAATTTCACGAGCAATGCCTACTGTAGGTCGGTTTCAAGAGTAGATTTTGCTGAGAAGAGAGAGAGATATGTCGGTTTGTTCAGGGTGTTTGTGTGCAATATACAATAGTACATGCGAGGGCAACAGTCAAGGCGATTTGGGGATTCGTGCATGACCATCTTGATAGATGCCATACATATACTGTATAACCGCAGAATTTGTTTTTTTTTGTGTGATAAAATGCAACTGAAAACCGGTATTCGAAAGAAAACTATTGACGTCAAAGATTTGCCTGAATATTGTTCTATCGACAAAAAACTATTTTGTAATCTAAAAGCTTGTTCAAACATCTTATGCTTCAGCAAGTAATGGCTACGCCCGTTCCGCAACATATTTATGCTTACTGTATGGGTCCGTATAAAATGGCGCCACTCGCACTTTGCTTTGTTTACTCTGCGATTATCCCCCATTTCAATGGACTGCCTGCAGAATAAGCGTTTTGTAATACCAAAGACGCCACAATGCAGTGACTCACAGCGCGTTTGGGCGGTGCTTTGGCTGGATTCTAATAATCTGTTTAAGTTTGTCATTCCTGTTTTCGAAAGTGTCGCCTCTTCCTAGCGCTTCGATAAGGTCATCAAACAAAAATATAGTGGGCGCGCTCACAGGCACGTTCTGTGAATTGACCTATATGATGTCAGCCCGGCTTAATCTGGACTGGAATGAAGATAACAAGCAGATGCCAATGAGGGCAGCGCGTGTCTTGTAAATATCAGTTACTTCATTCAGGAAGGTTTTCAAATTTTGCTGATGGGGCAGCGAATATAAATGCAGTCGTCGTAGTGAAGGACACTTCATTGTTTTCTAGCTCAAAGCAAGTGCCCCAAAGATGCTCCGCTGGGCAAGTCTAGTTTTACTGGCGGTGCTCATCATCAGGATCGAAAAGTCTTCTGCTCAATGCACTCGATGCAAGGCTGATGTGGTATTTATAATCGAAGACTCCAGTGCTATTGCACCAACCGATTATGAGATTTTTGTAAGGCAAATAATGCATTTTTCGAATGATTTCATTTATTTGCCTAGATTTTAGATCAAACCTTTTTTCATCAATATTCTGAACGGGTTGAACGTCTCAATGGAAGGAACCCACGTGGGCATCGTTCAGTATAGTGACCTTGGATCCACCTTGCTTATTTCTTACCTGACTAGCGACTACAATGCAGCGTCCATCGGCAATAAAATACAGAGCTTGCCGTTCAATGGTGGCGATGCCTCTTTGTTCACGTAAGATGGGGCTACAAGCCACCTTTTCACAGGAGCTCCATGCGGTGCCTCCATTTTTGGCGATGCCGATTTCAGCGCTTTGGATTTAACCTACAACGCCGTCTTCACCAGTTACAGAGGTGCTCGGGTCTCGGAATGGGGCAAAACTGTAGCGCCATACGTTTTTCTCATCACTGCTGGTTTGCCGTAAGCGCCGATTGTGTAGCTAACAGTATTTCTGTTAGAACAAAAAATTAGCTGTTTTAAGGACGGACGGCGGACGCGGTGATCCATCTGCATTGACTTACAACATGCTGCAAGATGGCATTGTCGTGTACGCCATCGGAGTTGGCCACTTTGTCACTCAAGAATTCCTGAACAGTCTGACTTACGATGCATCAAGAGCCTATATTGTCAACAAGGCGTCGGCCCTGAGTAACTTAGTAACACAAATTCTCAGCGATTCTTGCTGCCCAATAGACATCCCTAAACCTACGCCCCGACCACGTAAGACCACACTTTATATGCTTCGCAAGTACCGTGCGCAGTATATACTTTTCAGCACCAGAATACTGTGACCGCATTGATCTGCTCTTTGTCCTCGACGAATCGATAACCATGTCGGAAAATCCTTCAAATTTTGAAGTAGTAAGTCGTCTCATAAACTTTTGCAAGGCCGACAGGAATCTCATTTTTCAGTTGCAACAACACATGTTGAATATTACCGACCTGTTCACAATTTCCTCTTCAAATACTCGGGTGGCCGCCATTGGATACGGACGAACAGCTCTAACCCACTTTCATTTTTACGAACAGAAAGATCGCGACGATTTGCGCGTCAAAATTCGAGCAATGCAGTACCTTGGTGGAGCCAGAAACACAGCTGAGTAAGAAACCCAAAATGTGTCTCTTTATTAGGCTTGCTTATGGTTTTTTAGGGCATTTGAACAAGCATTCCAAGAAATTAGCAGCTATTCGCGTCAATCATCGGGAGTTCCCGTGTATTTGGTCCACATTGCACAATACGCGTAAGTTAATCACCCCGCGTCAACATCGTCATGCTTGCTTTAGTTACTGTAGCCGCCGTGCCCGTCCGGTTACAGTAGGTAACCGGATCGAGTTGAGGATTCACCTTCACAAAAGATCTTTTACAACTGGATTTCAAAGCTGTTAGCCAGCCACCTGACAAAGCGCTGGCTGTTGATAGACTCACGATATCTCGTATCTGCGGCCAGGTGTTTTCAAGGCACAATAGGATTGGGTTCAAAGAAGCATCTGTCTTATGCTGTGATACCTGCACAGTGTATAGAACATTTAGAGATGCTCTGTTCCAAATCTTCAGTGAGCTGCTCTCGTCTATCTTCACAGTTCCCATGTTTTAGGCACGACATTGGCCTGGATCCGATCAAGAAAGCGCAGCAACTGAGCAGGAAAAACGTTATCATATTTTCCGAGTCAATTCTTGCTTTCAAGAATGACACCATTTTCCAAACAGAGACCGAAGGAATTGTGGACGCTGGTGCGCCAGGATCGATCCAGTTTACCGCCAAAAGTTTCAGAGATTTATTTAATTCTGGGTTGCGAGAGCAGTTCCAGGATATCTTGAGAAGATATTTCGCTTGCACAGCCAAAAGCTTCAAGCCTGGACCTAAATGAGCAGTGCTCCTTGCGGGTCCCGCACATTTTGCATTGAATAATCAAGACTAACTACTACCGTGATTTCCTTGATTTCTTGTCTGGCCATAATCTTGCAACCTTTCGCTGTATGAAAATTAATCATTTTTGTTAATCAAGCGAGATCGTTTTAGGCTTGTCAGGAGATCCCTCTTACATTTTCAGAATTAGCTGTTCACGAATACAAACTCTGACCCACCATGTAACGCCCACTCAAGCCCAGAAACTAGTCAATTTGTATAAACGTTTACACCCTGTCCTTGTTGTTAGAAAAGAATATTTTCAATCCTGATCCTACCAACATTCCAAAAAAGAAAGGTTTTCGCACTCGCTAATTGTAAGTATCTGCCTACATATTACAGCATGTACACAAAGTACATCTCGATGCGAGCAATGTATAGCATGCGAGAGAAAAAAGTATCCTCAGATATCACCGAGGTAAAAACCAGAAAGTGAGTATACCATCGAGGGGGCAACATATTTCAAAGAGGCAGTTAAAGATACAGCAGGTTGGTCGACAGTTTTGCTGTAAGTTTTCTGAAAACAGTACAGTCTGCAATCAATATATACGCGTAATAAATAGAAAAGCCTCGATAGACTGAAGAGTAATAGTTCTACGACGGGACGAGCATGCGGTACAGCAGAGTGATCTGAACCACACAAAAGAAACAGTCCAGGGAGATCCCATCTCATCAATGTCCTACTGCACATAATCAAAAGCTTCCTACCGCTGATTATGACAGTGATTAGGCACCAGCGAAAGGTGCACTTGATTTATCTGGCTAATACCAGTCCGCTCGCAGTGTTCGAATCCACTGTGGTTAAAATGATGCATGTTTTTACCATCAGTCACAATAAGGATACACATGTAGCAGCAAAATTCAGCTCCCACAGTCTAATAAAATATATATATTATATACTACTAGGTGAAAAAAGGTAATTAATCAGTTGGTTCAGAATTAGTGTAAAATCAAATTTAATTTTCTTGTCTTCTTTCTCTATTTTCGGGCCAGCATTGAGTTTATTCTGTTCACAGCCAGCATCTTCCCGTCCAACTGCCCCAGCACCTTTCTTGGGTCCAGAATTCGTCTCCGATATTTGACTGGCGCCATCAAAAGGAATGGCACGTATTTCGGATTTCGCTGGGGCAGCATGTAGAACTCGAATTTGTCTTCTTCAACCGATTCGGTCTGATCATCAAACGAATGGACAGGCGGTTCCAAATCGGAAGCTAAATACGAACTTTCCTCAATGTCGACAGCTTTCAATTTGATAGGCGGCGAAGAAATAATCGACTCGGCCTTTTCAAGATCCTCAGCTTCGGGTACGCCTCGCCCCGATTGAGCACTGATTTGATCAACCAGACGTCGAAGTCGAGACTGCTGTTATGTTCGCCGCTTTAATTATGGCTACCAGACTGGGCAAGACTACAAACCCGTTTCAAGTGCAAATTATTATTCTAGATTAAATTCAACGTAGTATATTATTTCATCAAAAAAGTAAAGATCCAGTGAAGAAATGTACTTTATGCCAGACATTCGAGGAATGTAAACGTTGCTAGGGCCAGCTGAGTGCAATAGGCGTGCTAACCATGTAAGCTAACTGTGCGCGCGCGAAGTTCAAAAGTGTTCATTCGAGTGCCCGTATTAGGCAACTTTTTGCCAGGTCTGACTGAGAAGACGAAGCTCTCGAACCGCTTACTTGCAAGTGGAAACGGACAGCAGCGTCCAAATCGCTAATTTTGCCCTTTAGCTCGATCAGACGCATCTTGAGGCACTGACAACGATCGACCAGCTCCACCTTCATTTTCTTCAAATCTTACTGCCTTTCAGCTGAATTCAACTTTGACTAAAATGCAGGATACGGTAAGGAGGCGACTGAAGAGTGAAGGGAGAGAAGGGTGGGTCTGATGCTGGTGGCGGGCTTCTGTTTGAGCACCAGTTTGTCTCAGATGGCATGATCTGTGTTTTGGGATGTTTTCAGTTTAAATGATCTGGTCTTTTGTCGACAATATAAGTGAGCTTGTTTGTTGGCTTTTTCTTGCATAAATAGGACACTTACAAAATCACTCAGCGAACAAAAGCCCGGCGGACGATTGCCCGTGATCCCAGCCAGAAGGAGGTGGAGATCTTTTTGAAGGCAGATGAAGATGCGAGTGGCAGATAAAGATGCGGGCGGCATGACTCACTCAACTGCTCAAAAACGTGTTCATCGTGAGGTCAACTTTCAGAGTTATGTGCTACCCGGTGCCCTGCGGAGGCTGTGGGTGTCTCTTCCACGAACCTTCCAACTTGTCTCTTCCAACTCAACGAAGACATTCGAGTAAGGCCGCCATGCATGCCAAGATTGTTTTCCCTCAGATCCCTTAGTGAAGAATGCTGGGTTTTTGTCATAGAAATATGCGTCATATTGATGATATATATTTCATTGAATAGAATCAGATTTTTATGTTTTGGTCAATGTTTTCAAAAAATATGGGTTTTTTGGGTTGGGTTTGGACTCACTAGCGAATGGGTTGGGTTCGACTTCAAAATTTTTGGGTTGGGCTTGGGTCGAAGTGTGAACCCATCGTCGGACCTGGGTAGGACGACCATAACCCTGTCTAGATCTGAACCAACCCCACTGAAAAAGGTCCATGAAATGGACCAACCCCTAGGTGCTTAGGAATAGAGAACACAAACCTGCCACCAAAAAACCGTGCGAAAAATTTCCCCTCTCCACGCGCTTCTCTATTCCTAAGCCCTGATATACGCTTGCGTTAGGTATAGCGTGGAGAATACATTGCATGCCGAGTCATAACGCATAGAAGCATTTGCTGCATTCCTTGCATGGTTGGAGGCATGAGATTTTGCTGTTATGGGTTCAGTGGCTCAGGCTTAGGCTTAGGCTTAGGCTTAGGCTTAGGGCTTAGGCTTAGGCTTAGGCTTGGGCTCAGGCTTAGGCTTAGGCTTAGGCTTAGGCTTAGGCTTAGGCTTAGGCTTAGGCTTAGGCTTAGGCTTAGGCTCAGGCTTAGGCTTAGGCTTGGGCTCAGGCTTAGGCTTAGGCTTAGGCTTAGGCTTAGGCTCAGGCTTAGGCTTAGGCTTAGGCTTTGGCTTAGGCTCAGGCTTAGGGTTAGGGGCTTATGCTCAGGCTTAGGCTTAGGCTTAGGCTTAGGCTAAGGCTTAGGCTTAGGCTTAGGGCCGAGGCTTAGGCTTAGGCTTAGGCTTAGGCTTAGGGGCTTATGCTTAAGCTTAGGCTTAGGCTTAGGCTTAGGCTTAGGCTTAGGCTTAGGGCCCAGGCTTAGGCTTAGGCTTAGGCTTAGGCTTAGGCTTAGGCTTAGGCTCAGGCTTAGGTCCTAGGCTCAGGGCTCAGGCTTAGGCTTAGGCTTAGGCTTAGGCTTAGGGGCTTAGGCTTAGGCTTAGGCTTAGGCTTAGGCTTAGGCTTAGGCTTAGGCTCAGGCTTAGGCTTAGGCTTGGGCTCAGGCTTAGGCTTAGGCTTAGGCTTAGGCTTAGGCTCAGGCTTAGGCTTAGGCTTAGGCTTTGGCTTAGGCTCAGGCTTAGGGTTAGGGGCTTATGCTCAGGCTTAGGCTTAGGCTTAGGCTTAGGCTAAGGCTTAGGCTTAGGCTTAGGGCCGAGGCTTAGGCTTAGGCTTAGGCTTACGCTTAGGCTTAGGCTTAGGCTTAGGGGCTTATGCTTAAGCTTAGGCTTAGGCTTAGGCTTAGGCTTAGGCTTAGGCTTAGGGCCCAGGCTTAGGCTTAGGCTTAGGCTTAGGCTTAGGCTTAGGCTTAGGCTCAGGCTTAGGTCCTAGGCTCAGGGCTCAGGCTTAGGCTTAGGCTTAGGCTTAGGCTTAGGGGCTTAGGCTTAGGCTTAGGCTTAGGCTTAGGCTTAGGCTTAGACTTAGGCTTAGGCTTAGGCTTAGGCTTAGGCTTAGGCTTAGGCTTAGGCTTAGGCTTAGGCTTAGGTTTAGGCTTAGGCTTAGGCTTAGGCTTAGGCATAGGCTTAGGCTTAGGCTTAGGCTTAGGCTTAGGCTTAGGCTCAGGCTTAGGCTTAGGCTTAGGCTCAGGCTTAGGCTTAGGCTCAGGCTTAGGCTTAGGCTTAGGCTTAGGGGCTTATGCTTAAGCTTGGGCTTAGGCTTAGGCTTAGGCTTAGGCTCAGGCTTAGGGCCCAGGCTTAGGCTTAGGCTTAGGCTTAGGCTTAGGCTCAGGCTTAGGTCTTAGGCTCAGGGCTCAGGCTTAGGGCTCAGGCTTAGGCTCAGGCTTAGGTCTTAGGCTCAGGGCTCAGGCTTAGGGCTCAGGCTTAGGCTTAGGCTCAGGCTTAGGCTTAGGCTTAGGCTCAGGCTTAGGCTTAGGGTTAGGCTGGATGGCGTCAGGGGTGGTCGGTTGTGCACCACGCTCCGTTTGTCCTATACCTTCCACGCAAACCAAGAATTTGCATGTTGGATTTGCAAATGCTATTTCTCGGAAAGATTGATTATCTAAAAGCGGAAATCGTGGCTCCACAGTATGATATTTTTGGAGTAGCCGAATCTAAAATTGATTGTACTACGGACGATAAAGAACTGAATCTAGCCGATTATTCCATATATCGATTTGATAGGACGAAAGGGGGCGGTGGTGTTTTGGCATACATCCGGTCATCTATTCCTGTAGTTCGCCTAAAATCGCGCCCCGAACTTGGTGTTTTTCAACCAAAATTGGAAGTCCTGCCCTTACGCATTGGAATTAAGACTGATTCAATAACGTGCTTATTTGTCCTCATCCCTCGCCAACTCCCAGCCGCTATTGACGATCTATCACGGTATTCCACGTGTCTGCTACGGCATAAATATAGCCGGCTGGTAATTATTATGGATCTGAACGCCGACCTTCTGCACCCGTCGCCTGCCAGAAACTCAATCTTGGAGCTGATTTCGTCGATTGATGGAACTCAAACTGTGGATACACCGACACGTCATAGTCGAACTCTCCTTGATTTATGTATTGTTGGGGATGCTTCGAGGCACGTCTCTACCACAGTGCTCCCTCCAATTCACACGTCCGATCACGACACGATTTCGATAAAACTGCTTTACCGTCCTCCTCCGAGACCCCCAGATACACGATTGTTTTGGCGTCCACGGAATGCTGGCTGGAACAGCGTCAATCAAGCTATATCAAGTGAGGCATGTGTTACTTTAGTAGTTTTGGCACCGTCTGTCAACGATGCTTGTGATCATCTGACTAAACGGATTATCGACACGGTGTCAGATGCGATCCCTCGTACGCCTATTTGTCGTCTAAAAGCGCCGCCATGGATGAGACCGCAACTCCTGCGCCTTGTTCGTGAGAAGAATAGTGCATGGAGAAGGTGGAAGCGTACAAATTCGATGACTGATTATCACTGGTTTTCTCGACTCCGAAAACAAATGAAGAAAGACCTTCGAGCGGCCAAGCGGCAGTATGTGGACAATACCTTTCCAAGTACCAACTCGCCAGCGGAATTCTGGGATGCATTCCGTCGATTTGACCCTGAGAACCGATCAATACCGCCACTCTTCGATATGACGGGTACAATCATCTCTGACTTCAAAGAGAAAGCAGAGCTCATGCGGACTGTATTTTCTGAAAATTTCAATTCGAATGTTCTTTCCCGCTATTGGCCTCCTCCAGCAGATCCGGACGATAACACTGATTACTCAGTGACTCAATCTTTCGTTCGTCATAAACTCTCTACATTACTCGTGGGGCACCTGGACTGGATGGACTGACGGGAACAATTCTGAGGAACTTAGCCCCATCAATCACGTCAGCATTTACTGCACTGATCAATCGATCAATTGAGGAGGGTTGTTTTCCATCAGCTTTCAAAATTGCAAAAGTGATTCCTATTCCAAAGCCAGGGGATCGGTCATCAGCAAAGAATTATCGACCAATATCGTTACTTCCAATACTATCAAAAATCATGGAAAGTCATATTCTTCGTTTGTTACAACCGCGACTACAACTATCAGCGCAGCAGCATGGCTTCCGCCGGGGACATTCGACCACTGGCGCCTTGGTCCGAGTCACCCAATCGATTCATGATTGGCTAAATTCGCCCTCTTATTGGGCGGTTGGTGCGGTATTCTTCGACCTAAGGAAAGCGTTTGACAGGGTTCCACATGGTCGATTAATGGAATCATTGGAGAAAGATCATAAACTGTGTCCTATGCTGCTCAAATGGATAGCTTCTTACTTGGAAAAACGGTCTCACTTTGTTTCTATCGACGATGCATGCTCATCTTCGGCACCTGTGATCTCTGGCGTGCCACAGGGGTCAGTGTTGGGGCCTATTCTATTCACGGCTTACATCAATTCTTTACTGATCCGATTTGCGGCCACTTATCCGGACTTGCTTTTACTTGCTTACGTCGATGATCTTATTTTATTAGCACCTGCATCTTCGCCACAAGTCGTCAAAACTCGGATTCAACCGGCAATAGATTTTGTATCGAACTGTGTTACGGAGCTAGGCCTTGATTTGAATGCGGACAAAACGCAGGCCTGTATATTCCGTTTGAATAAGCTCGCAGCTGAATTTCCTGTACTACTGTTGAATGGTAAGCCAATACAAATCACGGACACTGTCAAGTATTTAGGAGTTTATTTCTCGCCGGATTTGCACTTCAGTCGTCTCTGCCATGAAATTGCCTCTTCTTCCAGACGAATGATTGGAGCTTTCCGAAGAAAATTTGGGAAATTTGCTTCGAAAGTATTGGAGACCGTATATATTCAATGCATTCTCCCTCGACTAGATTACGGGTCTGTTGCTTGGTCTCCAATACGAAACAAGCTATCGGATGATCTCGAAAGGGCGTAAAAATTTGCTGCACGGGCAGTTCTCAACAATTGGACAATATCCTACGAATCGGCGCTGGAGACACTGAAGTGGACTTCATTATCTGACCGGAGAAATCACCAAAAATTATTGCAATTTGATCGGTATTATCATGGACAGGCGGCTTACCCAAATCGGCATTTTGTTCATACGGACATGTGTGGTCGTCGCGTGAGTGCTCGCACCCCACAACCACATCAATTGGAAATAACCAAATGTTGATCAAAAACCTTTGCTCAAAGTTTTGAATTTTCTTCAATGACTTTATGGAACACTGTGATACCAAGCACCATCGCTTTTAGTTGTTTTACCGAGTTCAAAGATTTTGTGACAAAGATTCGTTTATGACATGCTATTATTTTAACTTTATCTTGTCCTTGTTCTATGTGCTGTGCCTCATCAGT
Organism: Mesodorylaimus sp. YZB2_4; assembly: GCA_030248295.1. Taxonomy (NCBI): domain Eukaryota; kingdom Metazoa; phylum Nematoda; class Enoplea; order Dorylaimida; family Dorylaimidae; genus Mesodorylaimus; species Mesodorylaimus sp. YZB2_4. The sequence continues at coordinate 149,188 of JASANH010001517.1, read as the reverse complement.
GGACTGGTAAGTCTTTTGGCATAGTAAACTTTAGCATAGCATAGCATAGCATAGCACTCTGCAGGAATAAGCCTTTCTACCAGGCTTGGGCTATTGAAGACCTTGGACCGCTCGCTTGTAAGATCAGCCCGAACCCGCCGGTACGAGCGCGAAGAAGATGTTTCACGCTTGCTCGAACAACAACCTTACATCAAACCAATACATACATTACAACGGATCAAAAAAATCACCAGAGTTTGATCACGTATCCACGCCATCACCAGAATCCTTCCTGGGTGTGACAAGTTTGTGGAAAAACGTTTACTTCGCCTGCATCCACGTGGCTCTGTAAGAGTACACAATGCAAAATTGCACGATGGGTTCCACCCGAGTCCATGTCATACCATCTGGTTCCATAGAGGTAACATTGAACCCCCGTGCACAAGACGTGAACTAAAATAATCCAAGTGGATACGCGTGGGTCCATCAGAGAATTGAGAGGGACATGGAATATGGATGGCTAGTCGTTTGCAAGTGGCGTGCGATGAATTCTGAATTGCACTATTATTATTATTGATGGACAAATAACGCCAGAACTTATCCTAGATCGCGCAAGCAGAGCAACAGATATAGACAAGCAGGGCCTGACAAAGCATACCACACGCCGAAAATACGACATTGGGGGGTGCCATCATGGTACAAGAAGATTACTGGCTTTGTTCTTGATCTACAATGAAAAATATGCCAGAATGAAAGCCATGAAATTCACATCGCCCTTGGTCGAGAAAGATGGCGTTGTGTAACTTTGTTCTTCTCGGATGCAAGAAATTCTTTTATGACTTTTCTTATGAAATCTTTTTGGGCTATTGTCATATTTCCAGTTGGTATCTCGAGTATGGTCCCTTCCAGAATTAATCTATCGCAGCATTGTCGTTTGCTGTGCCCTTTTGGTCCCGCGAGTTTACTTGCTGGGCCTGCAGGCCCTTTAAGACCATCTTTTCCTGGATGGCCAGGGATTCCGGGTGGTCCTTGCGGGCCAGACTGACCAGGGGACCCGTCTTTGCCTTTCTTGCCAGGCTCACCAGGGGCACCGCTGAAACAAGGGAAAATAATACGCCAGACAAAAATAGAGAAGTTGTTAGGACTTACGGAATTCCAAGTGGCCCAGGAGGCCCTGGTGGACCCGGCACCTCGACTATACCGTCATTTCCAGCGTAGCCTTTGGGACCAGGATATCCATTCCTCGCGGCAGGTAGCCCAGGGTTGCCTGGGTACCCTGGCAAACCTTGCGGGCCAGGTCTTCCAGGACGACCGGGTTGACCACTCGGGCCTTTGTATCCAGGATATCCGGGCGCGCCTGGTATTCCAGCGGGCCCCTTAGGCCCGAGAATACATGGACATTGTTCCGGTGGAGTCAAATTGTAACTGAGCCACCACCCCGGCGAGCCTGGAGGCCCTGGAGGCCCTTGTTCTGGTGCCGGGTCGCCATCCAAACCTTGTTCGCCCGGGGGCCCTGGAGGACCTGGTTGGCATTGATTTTCTGAAAGAATGGACCGTTTGACTCCTGTACAGATTAACTCAGCCAGACCTCACCTTCAGAACACGACGAACAATGCGAATTGGGAGGTGTTGCAAGGTGCAACTGGCCGCGGACCATGTGCATAATGCGATTCAGATGTAAATCGACTTCGGACGCCTTCTCGGCTCTTTCAAGCTCTTGAACCTCTTCGATTGCAGGTTGGGCGCTCGGCATGACTTCGGATTCGGGGTCTTCTTCGTTCTCAATATTGCCATATCTCGTGCTGTTCCAACTGTAGTCATCAAAGCCTTCATTGAATCTTCGAAACACAACTTGGCGCGATGAACGCTCAAAATTTTTCTTCCCTCTACGCAGATCCATCATACGAGTCCAAGCCGCGTCAGTCAAGGCTTTGAATTCATCGATGCTTATTTCAAGTTCCCGATTCAAATTTCCCGCCTTCTTGACTAATACTGGCCATGACGCCATCATGATGAAAGAGGCAGCCAGGCTGAGTATTATGGCTGTGGTGGCCAGGTGATCCGTCGATGTAAACATGGCCATTGGCTCCTCGCTTTCGGACTCATGGACGACGTGGAATGGGCACGACGTTTTATACTCATCAGGAAATGCAAACAAGAAGCCAGTTTCTTGGCGACTCTCAACATTCTTCCGTTGGTCAGCGAATAACAATTACGAGAAAAAGTGACTAAAATTGCTCAAAACATGTCAGCAATTAGCGTTCTCGTTGGACTTTTTTTGATTCAGTATCGCTTCGAGTCCGATGCTGAATGTAATAATGCACCCGTAAAATATCTGCAAATACCAGCACTATTCAAGGTCCCCAGTAAAACAGGAACACGAGACGGATCGTCATGGCCGATGGACAAAGATGATCTAACAAAGGTGAGGCAAAGTGACTTTTTCATATTCGATGTGCCTCAGTCACGGCCTCGTTCTTCGAATGATGGTCACGAGGGTCTGGCGCAACCTTCAACAATTGCATGTAATACAGAAATGTTGTGTAAGGAAGGACAATTCGACAACTGGGGCAGAAATAAGAGGAGTGTTGACAGTGCCACGTGAGAGTCGAGTTATGATTTTCGATAAGAATGGAGTCCCAGAAAAAATAATCTCATAGGAAAATCGAGGATCACATTTGGGCTCATTACATTTTACTGTACAAACCACACATTTTGATGCAAAAGGTTGCGCTACTGACTCAATTCTGTGTCAGTCTTTGGCTGGTGGTGGTAGATGTTTTGAAGCTAGCCGTCCAGTGCAAAAACGCGACATGTTCTGCCATGTACCTACCGCGTACCCTCACTTATGACCCTAGGTAGGGTCAGCAGACCCCTATATAATCTTGTAGCCTCTAATCTCTGCTGATGTTGAAGCTATCACGTGAAGAATATGTACTTACGTAATACTGTATGTTACGAGCGCCACTTTTTGATTTTCTCTTAATTGTTTTGTTCTTCCTTATCATTTTTCTTGCTACCACTAACAAAAATGCTTATTATTAGAGCCTGAACATGTGATAAGTCTAATAATAGTACTCTTGTGCAGGAACGCACACGCCAAACATGTTTGAAACCCAATACACCCGTTACTTGTATCACTCTTTACTTCCCCCCCCCCCCCCCCCCCCCCGGGTCGGAGCCGTTTTAAACCTATCCAAGGACAACAACAAATGAGGAGTTACGGTGCGCTTGCCCAACTGACCATTTTATTCGGCGTGGTGTCACAGCTGACAGCTTTCCCTGAAATTCCTGACCTCTTAATTCTTTTTTTGAGCTCTCAAAATTTGATATTGGGAAGAACCGTGCGGGAACTAAAGGTAGGGGACGAACTCTCCGAATCCCGACTCACCCGACCTCGGGCAAACGAACAGACATTCACAGCTATCGACCGCTGACAGGGCTCAGGGCCTACCCGCTGTCCGAAGAAGCCGTGGTCCAGGATGCTCTTATGTGCATGCGCCCCTAGCGGAGACACAGAAGGGGAAGCTGCCGTGTAACTGATCCTTGCATGTCTTGCTGCATGTCTGCTGAGCGCCTGCAGGCAAATCAGGATCCCTGTCCACTTGAACGGGTCCTATGGGGCTGAGAAATGGTCTGTGGTACGTAGAACGTCGGTCCTTCCTCAGTACTTTCCAGTGCACAAGATTTGCCCCAGGGATAGGCTCGTAAAAGCCAGCCTAGGAAGCGGTCGGTCTAATCTTCGCAGCTCTCCCGAGCCCTAATACGAATTACAGTATACAACAGTTTTCTTACCGAGACTTAAAGATCTTTGCAGGCTCCTGGTCAAAAACTAATGCGAGTTACGCACTTTTTTCGCAATTCGTTTCAGAGATTGTTGCACAAATATGAGTTCAGCATTGGTGAATCACTGGCGACTTCTAACCATTGGCTTGGCTGGCTCATGTGGGCGATTTCATAGGTTTGGTTTTGCTGCGACTATGTACTTTAGACTACCCTTGGTCTATGCTCGTCAAGGGCCACATATGTACAGCGCGTACTCATACTCGTATGTACAGTGTACGAGCCCGTACACAAGCAGTTGCTGCAGTCAGAAGTTGACTTTTGCTGGTTAACCTTGCTCGTGATCGCTGACTGCCTGCCATACCAGGTCTGACGGCGATATCACTTACGATTAGCCGACATGCCTTCTCGACCCCATCCAGCCAATTTCTTTCGCGAATGAAATATTCGCGCCATGAAAACGCCATTATGCGAACCCCGGTCAGAAACGATGGTGAATCATTGCGTCGTCATTTTTACCAGGTGTTTCATCGAGTCTTGTGAAAAGGCGTAGTCCTGTTTTGCACTGGCTGGCGAGTGGCTGTAGTAACGGCGTATGAAGAAAACGGAGAGACGGAGCAATGAAAATTCTGGTGAGTTTTACGGTTTTTGGGGGTTTCTGATGCAAATTTGATTTGTTCTTTGTCACGTCAGTTAGGTGTACAATAGGATATAATACAGTACAACTGACGGGTGCCAAGCTGTCCGGCTTCGTCTTCGGTGCACCTGAATGAGGGCAAAGACAGGCGAGTCAGTTAGGTCAATGGAACAGCTGCTGATTTGGATCGATTTAGCAGGCTTCCATCGTGTCAGATGACCCCTGAACTTTTGAGGATGTCTGGTTTGTTCGCGACGGCTCGCCTGACTAATTATAAGACTACTGCAACACCCTAGCTGATTTGGCCTCCTCCTCTTCCAGATTCTGAGGAAAGGTTGTTTTGGGGTTTCTTTCCCTGAGAATCAATACATAGTCTGTCCTCCTCTACCTCTGCGTGCCTGATACAAATACAGTACAGTATATGCTGATACCGTGCCATTTGCAGTGCCTTATTGCCATCAAGCTCCTTCCGTGCTTCGTCGCCACTTCCCTCTCATCTGACCTGGAACAATGCCGGCATGAAACCATTGACCCGACCAAAACCCAACTGAATACCCTGGCTTATATCGTGGGCATGGGTTGGGATAATCTACGTAATACACCAATGGCTTCTGTTTTCGACACGACCTACAAAGAATGCAAGACCACATCTGATTCGCAATTCTGGATTCCCGATGGACTAATCGCCCTTCCTGTACAGAAAAGTGATCTGGATCGAGTGGCCACATTCTACGAGACTTATCACCGGTACTTCGATTCGACCACCTACAGCATCAATTTGGAAGCCGGTGGTAACTTATTTGGAAAGGCTTCGATCAGTGGCAAGTTCAGTAAGGATCATATGGACATGAAAGAAAGAGCCAGTAGCCAGAATACTTCCATTTTCACAACCAAACTACGATTCCACTACGCCACACTGATCGGATCGATGAGCGGCAAGTTGCATTCTGCTTTCATAGCCCGAATGACCAGTGTAGGCAAGGCAATACAACACAATGATACCGAATTGGCCAAGTATTTGTCAAGGACTACGATACATGATTTTGGCACGCACGTGGTAACCAGGGCCGAGATTGGTGCCCAGATCAGTCAAGATGATTACGTCAGGGCTGACTCGATGATGGAAAAGCACACTACTGTCGATGAAATGAAGGCATCAGCAGCAGCCAGCTTTTTCAGCGTTTTTAGCGTCAACTTTTCAGTGGGTCGGAAAACGCAGACTGTAGATATGAATGGCTTCTATTCCACTGTGCACCATACCCAAGTAAACACCAAGGGTGGCCCCAATGTAAATCGTCTGTTGATGGCACCGAAAAGCGAGTCGGCACCAGTGCAGTTAATGGTGGACGATGTGGTCGCCTTGGATCGATCGGGCGAGCCCCTCTTTTACACAATCACCCCCTCCAACTTCCCCCAACTGCCTGTGAATCTGGTCTGGAAGATGGCCGAGTATATCCGCAATGCAAGTGAAGAATACTACATTCGTAACACGCGATATGGTTGCGCGTTGAATCCATTAGCCGAAAATTTCGATATCAATGCGAATGTGGACGACGGAACGTGCCTGCAGCCATTCCACAATTATACATTCGCTGGGTTCTTCCAACAGTGCAGATGGGACCAGTACGACGATCGATGCGCCCGAGCCAACCAGCAGAACGGGATTTCGGGTTCGTACTCCTGTCCCGCCCTGTACTCCACAGTCAAACTATTGGACACGCGTGAATCGTACACTTGCTGTCACGAGTCGGGCTGGTGGCTGTGGAGGAAGACCCATTGTCGAACGTGCTATCGTCAGTTAGAAACTCATTGGTGCACTAATCCCAATGGACACGCCCCATCCCGCGATAGTGGCTATATGTTCGGTGGACTCTATTCAAGCACCCAATCCAATCCCTACACTGGCTCTAACTCGTGCCCAGGTCGATTCGTGGGGACCCGACTCTTCTTCGACATTACCATCTGCCTTAGTCGCGACTACGAAATGGACGACAAATACTCGGTCATTCTCGGACATTGGTTCAGTTGTCAGACCCCGAAAGAGCAAGCTCGTTGTCCGGCTGGATACAGTCAGCACTTGGCCACCATTGTTGGAGCATGCGAAGTGTATTATTGCGTGCGACCCGAGCGAAACGATAGCCCCAAACTTCTCGATGCCAATCGACCCCCATATGGAGAATTTGTGTTCCGTGATACAGCGGAGGACGTGGTAAGTAATCAGATGCCAACCGGGTGGGGTCCTTACTGGGAGGCCGCCGACCTGACACGGACATCGCGTTGACCACTGACACAATCACCCATTCAGTCAACGCGGTCGACCAGCGATCAAGCTTTTGATATCCGTCATTAATTCTGTGATCCACCTATCAATCGATCAATCGATAAATTCCTGCAACAGACCTTTTGATATGATCGATCGATTGTTATGTGATCTGCAATCGGTCGATACAACGCTGCACTTTATGTGCACGGCTCGTTAGTAAGGCGAAAAAAATTCAGTATCTTCTCTTTTTGGTTCGCGTTCGAAAAAAAACTGATTCCAGCACCAGCCACCGACTATTCCACAAAGGCCTGCTAGTCTGGCCAGGGTCGACCGTACCGACTTTTTGACCGTCCTCTAACCCTTACCGACCAAAACTTCCATTTTGGCAGATTTGAAAAATTGAAAAAATTGTTTCGAAAGGTTTTCTCGATACTGAACGAAGGCTTTTTGATCATTTGGTGCCCCCCCCCCCCCCCCCCCCGTAGAGCGGCGCGGTATGGTACGGTCGGCACTGGCAGTCTGGTGCAGCCACATACATCAGGCCGCCTTATCTTATCATGAGCACTAAAATATGATAGCACCACACGCTGGCCACATGGCCATGACGCGCATAAGACAAGAGTGGCCAGCATTATCACACGTGCGCTTGCAAGACTCACCCTACTCCAGTCGGAGGCGTCCCACTGACTTTGGTCGATTGCATCCTCTCCCACTCCCGTCATTGGAAAGTTGCATCACGATAACTCCTTGATATTAGATTCCCTTATAGAAACCTGGTGACTCTGGGTCGAACAAATTTTTTATTGCTACGATTGTTTTGGGCAGTATCTCCGGCCTATTTTTGGTCCTTGTGCTGGTTCTATCAAGTTCACGTGCCTATCGCAGACGTCGATACCGAAAAGTGAAATCGGGATCGACCGACGAAATCGCACCCATTTTGGCCGAGCAGACTGGCCCAGAATATCAAGCTATCAATGAGGCGCCCACTGAGACTGCCTGATGTCTTATCAGTGATGATAAGACGTGTGAGTGCAGTTTACTCTTCAATATTCAAGTATCCGTACGACTCGCAGTGACAATACCTTTATCAGTACCCAATGATTGTGCTCGGTTTGAGCTTATCATTTGCATACCATGCCTTATCGAATGTATATTTGACAAATTATCGCTTCGGGTAAATCTGTGCATCTTATCGCATCATATTTCCATTCGACATCGCGACTTTATCATGTCAGCTGATCAGATCGGGCCAGTAATCCTGTAAACCTTTTGTTGGTCGATCTGTGGCCAAGGTTTCTAAAGCTACTGTAGCTTGGTCAACGGTGGAAATTGCAAGGGTTCTCGGTCTAAATGCAACAAATGCTAGTAGACCGACACCACATCCCCAGCTATCAGTGACCATCACACACTACACGAATGCCCCAAACATCGTCGTGTCCCACATCTCATTCAAAAATCAATCCACAGCCAAAAACCCGATCTATTTGAGTTTTCACAATCACATGGGTCGATGCAATAACTCTCCCTCTAATTGTTCCGCAGTCAAAGTTCCCGGCAACCGTTCGCAATTTGGATTAAAAACAGAATAAGCGCTCAATTCACCGGTTCGCCTTCGACGACGACTTAAATTGACCCAAATGACGTAAAAACCAGTCAAAATGCAGTAGACGATACCAAATTCGTATTTGACAGCCACTAGGAGCAAAATGAGCCAGACCAAGAGTTGGATTAAAAAACTCGATAAGAAGTCGATCCAATTTTGTTGTTGACGATGATCATGCTCGGGTTCAGGATCGACGGGCCGCTGCTCGATCTTAGGATTAGACGACTCGGGCGAAGAAGCGACAGAAGGAACTGAAATATTGTTCGACGTTGTTGTTACTGTTTTCTCTTTAGCTTCTTGAAGTTTCCTTTGACGGAATTCTTCCAACTGATGCTGAATTTTGTCCATAATTCAAGTGGAAATAACCAGAAGGCACTGATTGATGAGTGAGTGTTGCGGAATAAACCAATGACAAAACGATTCACGTTCCTAAAGGGCAGTACAAGAAAATTACCTGTGTAAATTCGAAGAGTTAAATTCAAAGACGGAGAGACATTAGCCACGCACGGCCGCGGTAGGATAGTATCGCGGAAGGTGCAGACAACTCTGCCGCTTATGACAAAAATTCAAATGTTACGGGAAAGCAACTGACATTATCAGTGGGGTAAGTGCTTTGTACTTCGACTTTACATTGTTCGCGCCCGTATATACACAAATCAGGATGACAAGGTCGTGTAAAGTGATGGTCAAAAGCCCACCTCACTTCAGTAACCCACCATACTGCGCATCTGTTTGGTCCAGTGTTGCGACTTTTATCCCAAGCGAGTCGTCCTTGACAACTTTTATTTGAATTAGCTAATCGATAGAGATCACCTAATAATCGATGATGCGAAAGCCGAACGACAATAATCCTGAAACAGGGTTGCCCCTAACGTCGACCAAAGGAAAAGAAAGGGCGCAGGCGTTTTCGAATGTGACGAGCAATATGTCCGAGTGTTCGCCCAACGACCGTCCCGACTCCGACAGCTCGATGAAAACTGTCAAGGCCTGCCCTGTGCCAGGTAAGGTCACAAAATATTTTGCAAGTTTTTGATTTTAAAAAGGTGCGTCAGTTTAGATGCCGTCGAACCATCTTTGGTGCCTGGTAAGTCGTAAATTACAAAATCTTTCCGCAGAAAAAACTTTCTACCTCTAGACACTCCAAAAAGTGCGACCGTCAAATCGCCGTCATCCAGCGAAACGGAAACGTCCGGAGAAGAGAAAACGGAAACTGAATACACCTCTGACTCGGGAAGTTTTGAGGAAGAAACGGACGAAGAAGCGAACGAGCAAGCCATCTGGGACAAACTGGTGTTCAAACCGAAGCCCCTTCCACCATCATCAGAACCGGAACCACCATCAATCGTCTTGGGCGACGAGGATGTGAGCACTCAAAGTTTAAACCAGTTTGAACTTGTTCATGCAGTCAATTTGCAGAAACGGCAACCCTGTGATCCGACGACCGGCGCCATCAAGTTCTGGCGCAACACGGCTCCAATGCTGACAGGACCTCGCCTGTTCACTTACCAACGTTGGACTGACATGTTCGAGGACGAAGGGACGCCAGCCCGGTGGCCACCTCCTGAACCACTCGCCTCAGAGACTCCCTATGGAGCAGTTGCACAGCAAGGCTACGATTTGCTGGTAAGTGACATGGCCGAAGCCGCAGTCAATCGCCAGCGCATTCGGGTGGTCGAGACAACGGACCCAAACTGGCCAGACCAGGCCTTTGCACGCATTAACGACCTCGATCGCGCTCTGACCGACATGTGCAATCGACTGGTCCTACAGGCGACCGATGCGAATCCGCAAGAGAAAAGCTCAGGTTCCCTGGAAAGGGAGCAAAAACGAGTCAAAAAAACTCGCGAGTTCATGGGTAATTTACAGAAGACAGCTTTGTTTGTTTGAAAAATGTTTTCTTTTGCAGCCGACGTTGGACAAAGAGGATCTGCGATCGGGCAGGAGTTCGAGAGCGTGGCCAAGAACTTTGTCGAGATCGCCAACATCCTCGATGTTGTGCGAAAAATAGGGAGCAACGTAAGCGTTTTCTCCCTTTAGTCGTCTCGTATCATTATCCTGGTGATGCATTTTAGTCAAAGTTCAATTCGGCTGAAATGCAACAAGATTTGAAGAAAATGAAGGTGGAGCTGGTCGATCGTTGTCAGTGCTTAAAAACACGTCTGATAGAACTGAAGGGCAAAATTGGCGATTTCGACGCTACTGTCACTTTTCATTTGCAAGTAAGCGGTCGAGAGCTTCGCCTTTCCAGTCTGAGCCCTGCAGATTCTTTGTGTTGTAGTTAGAAGAGGACGAAATGATTCGCAGTGCCCCTACCGTTCCTGACGATGACCAGTCGGTGAACAGGATCCATCGTGCTGTGAATAAACAAATCAAGAAGCTGAAAGAGGAAGTCGACTCTGACTGCGCTGCGGACAAGACGGGCGTGGTAAGGAGTTGGTACGGGCAGAGTCGGCTCCGACGTCTGGTTGATCAAATCAGCGCTCAATCGGGGCGAGGCGTACAGGAAGCTGAGGATCTTGAAATGGCCGAATCGATTATTTCTTCGCCGCCTATCAAATTAAACCATGTCGATATTGAGAAAAGTTCGTATTTAGCTTCCGATTTGGAACCGCCTGTCCACTCGTTTGATGATCAGACCGAATCGGTTGAAGAAGACAAATTCGATTTATACATGCTGCCCCAGCGAAATCCGGAATACCTGCCCACTCCTTTTGATGGCGCCAGTGAAGTATGGGAGACGAATTCCGGACCAAGGAAAGGTGCTGAAGCAGTTGGACGGGAAGATGCTGGCTGTGAAGCGAAGAAACTTGATGCTGGCTCGAAAATGAAGGAGGAAGATAAGAAAATTAAATTTGATTTTTATACAGCCCCTGAACCTAAGAGCGATGTCTGATTTGATACCTGCGTTTTATAGCTCGAAATGGTTTGCATGAGTATTTATTTAGATCCAGAAAGCCGTTTTTTGCAAGAAATACTACAGTGGTGTATTTTATGTGCTTGATGGTTACAAGCGCTGCAAGCACCAGAAATCCGCAATTGTCACCCCTGAGCTGCTCCTTGGGTTTCTGGCATTTTTTAAACCAATAATAGGCAGCAGCTGATATAATAAAAGCGGGCTCACGGCCTGAAACAAAGGTACATTTATCTTGAAGTGGTTAAAAAAGAATTCCGAAAATTGATTATGTTCAGCTTTGCTGTGGTATTTAATGTGCTCGCTGGTGTGCTTGCGGACATAATGTTTGGAGACTTGAAGCTCATTGTAAAGTTTATGTTCAAACCCAGGTTCGACATTGGGCCCCAAAACCCAACGCAACCCAGTTTTTGGGTTGGTTGGGCCAGGTTTTTAGACAGAGTGGTTCTTTCTCGGTTGTGAAGGGCGACCTTTTTTTCGAACCCAACCCAAAAATCACTTTTCCACCTTGGGTCAGTTTTATTATAGTCAGCGTAATCATGCGGTTGTCGGCACAGCGTATTGAGGCCTCTGCGATATGATGTCCGTTGGTTTCGAGTCGACAGATCCTGGTGTGACAATAATGTAGAGTAGTGTACAGAAGTCGGCCGCGCAGTTCAGTTTATGTGATCGAAGACCCTGACCGCTCGAGTGCCCAGTGCCCCCCCCCCCCCCAGTTTGTCCAATGCGATATTCAAGTCACACTGTGACGGAACTGAGAAATTGTCTGTCAGCAGATGATATCGAGCTCTGAACTGATCTCTTGTCGATCGCAGCCAGAAAGCCTTCCTTTTGAAACGCTCCTTGAATATGTCCTCGCGAAGTCCGTCGCGCACGACTTAATCAGACATTATAAATTAATACAGCCTGGAATAAGTACGAATCACATCTAGGCAGGGTATCAGCGTTACAAGTTCACATTAGTGACCTCGTGCTTCACCAAAAAAGCCATCCACTGACATTTCCAAATGTTAAAGGTCTGTTAAACAAGAAATTTAAGCGATCTAGATTTATAAGCTTATACTTTTTCTGAAAAGGCACAGACTTGTAACCTGTGAGCAATTTTTTGAGTCAGAAGGAGGTTCGTGGGTTTTGAAGGGCCGTTTCCATTGGTTTAGCTCTGCCTCTTCGTCCTTTTCGGGTGAATATGATGACAGGAGACCAGACTGCTGAAGAAAAGGTGTTTTTTTGTTCCAATCAATCGTTTAAAAATATGGGTTTTTATGGGTTGCGTTCGACTTCAAAATTTTCGGGGTTGGGTTGGGGTCGAACTGTGAACCCATTGTCAGCGTGTGTGGAAGGAACATCGAACTCTCTGGGCGAATCAGGCAAATCAGGAATTGTGGTAATATTACGCTTTTGTTGTAACGTCAGAAGTAGAGAAGTGACTGCGCGTTCAAACCTTCAAAACTTTTTGTCTTCTCTTCTCCTTGGTCGTTCCTTCTCGATAATGCAATTTCGGGTTCATCAGGACTTTTTTCACAACTGGAATGGCATCTGATATGAAAAGGAAAAGTTGGGAGGCGATGGCCCAGCTGGTAAAGGCGTTGATCCGTCTTTCTGGCCGGCAACCCTGACTGGGAGGCCGAGGTTCTATTCCGACGGAGGACGGCAGTTTAGTAGATTGTCGTTGGCTTTGGACACCTGGCTCCGGGCGACACCCCTGTGTGACTTCCACCCTCTGCGCGGGTGGGGGAGCCTACACGGGTCTCTGCAGGTACAAATCACTCACTGCGCGGTCCCAATACCCAGACGATAGTAATGCACAGAGTTTACTATGCCGGGTAGCGGACACCTCCACGACAGATCGGTCGAACACAAATACACGAGCAGGTATAATATACGAGGAGTAGGGAAGCCGAACCTAGTAGCCTGACACGGCCGTACTAGACTAAATCACCAACGTGAACTGAGGACTTCGAGGCCACACCGTGTCAGGTGGGCCGATGGCCAAAAACCAGTATGGAGAGATACCGGTTTGATCTGGCTAGATCTGACCTTGTGCCGGGAGGCTGAACACACGGAAGTACTAACACGTGCTGGAAACACACGTGCCATGCGGATGAGGGTGGAGGCACCACTTGCACGGAGAGGTGCGGGTTACACCTGCTATTGTCAAATGGCGGACGCCCACCAAAGGAGCAGAGAATTAAGAAATTGTCCTCGAACACAAGCCGGGAAGGTCCCTAAGCTAAGCTAAGCCCCCTCTCACCCAGTATGCCCTCGTGTGGGGGCTTCCAGTGAAGACACAGGGAACCTACAGTGAGGGCTGGTCACCTCTAGGGATAGGTCGGGGTCACCTGTTTCCACGATCGGAATCTGGGCCAGCCCGATCGGGATCGGGATTTTTGTTTTAGGTTGTACATTGCACACACGAAGGAGATGAGTCAAGTTTCCTCACTGAAGCACCCTTTAGTCATCCAGGTTTTTTTAAGTTTTTTTATCAGGCCGAGTTTCAGTCATTATAAATAAGCTGGAATTGATGAGTACGTTCGCAGTTTCGATACGCGTCCAGCAAGGTCAGCCTAGGCTAAGGAAAAATCAGTAATGCTATCATTATCGATGTGAACCATAGTTGTTGTTGTCTCTTCATCGCTACATTGCAGATATGATGGATCAGAGTATACCATGCTTATGCATACCATAATTATCAGCAGAATCCTGATGCCTTAATGTCAGGATCAGGACTGGGAGGGGTCAAATCCTGACGGTATCGGGATCCCCACCTATCCCTAGTCACCTCACAACCTCGCTTCTCATACCATGATTGCTGGCCAGCTAATATGATTGGAAGTCCCGTGGAGCATTGGGCTTGTGCGGCCCAACCCGCAAAACTTTTAAAAAATATGGGGAAAAGTTGTGGGAAAAGTTTGTGGAGGCTTCTACAAAATAGAAATCCGCTCAATGAACCAAAAAGGGTCGTCTTCGAAGGAGAAGGCATCTTGTCGAGCTCAAGGAAGCATAAGATGAAACATTTCACAAACAGCGTTGGAAAGGGGGTATGGCTGAAGTGGTCGACCATTTTTGAGGGGGATTCGCGAGAAGTGGTCGGCATGCGGTCAGGGGGGTCAAAAAATCGAGATTTTGTGCAGTCGACCTTTATGGATGGCCCCAAACGGCTTACCTAAATACGCTGAATAGTGGGCAAGGTAGCGCCTGCTTCTCTCTCAGGGTAGTCCTCCTTCGAGGGTTCTGTTTCATAATTCCGAGGAGGGACCTGTAAAATTTAGAGCGCGATCGAGTCCGCTATTGCACCAGATAACTGCGAAAAATTTCAACTGCATTTGAAATTCCAAAAGTAGGGGATGGAATATATTGCAATCGAGTATGAAAGTGGACTCGACAGCTTCCAGTGTACTAGAATCGCTTACTCTTCAGTCAATTGTTGATATTTTATTGATATAAACCATGATGGCTTCTTTTACAGCTTATAATTAGAGGATTCACTCAAAACATACCAGCTGCTTAGCTATCGCTCCAAAAAAACCTTGGTGCATTCTCGCCTTGATTTGTTGGTCCTCATGAACTTGTATTTGCCCTTGCTATGAAAACTGTTGACCAGTTTTTTGATGGCAGGTATGCCCTGTGTTCCGTCTCGACCAGTCTGGGTGTATGTGTGGGCCGTGGTGTGTAAACACAGACTGCTTTCATGAGCTCGACATTGCGGGACACGGGATTCGTGAGACGTCATACGAGTACGGATGCCGACTGGATTCTCTGTCGAGTACGTAAATAGGACAAGCGGCGGATCGATTCACTTCGAATTTCATGTTTTCGCGAAGTTTCTTTGGGAGCTATGGTCTATCGCAGTAGAATTTGCAAGGGTAGCTAGCTGCTGAGGTGATACGTGCCTTTAGACTGATTGTAAGTACATTGTAGCTGTCGTGTTGGATTAAGAAAGATCCTGACTGCAGATGTTACGACTATGCGCAGTTTCCATTTTCCGCGCTTTTTTTCAAATGACCTGAAAAGACAATGTGATCGAGTATGAACTCGTTTTTCTCATAATCCCCATAACAGAGCGCGAGTTTTAAATTTTTTCTCTAATCCACATGAATCAGTTGAAACTATTGCTACTGTATGCTCGTTTTCTTACTTGATCTAAGCTTTAGCAGAACTGTCGGTCAAACTGAACTTTTAATTTAAATTCGCGCCATTTTTGGGTTACAGGAAAGTGAGAGCACCAATTCCATCACATGTGATTGTCTTCAGGCCTCAGTTTCCTAACATTGTGCCCATAAAAAACGTGAAATTTGGAATTTTGGATTTACGCATATTTTATAGATACAGGATTTAGGGTCGGTCCAACGTGGCCGCTACAATGCATTTCGTATGATTTCGCTTTGTTTTGCTGATGCAGTCATTTTTGCTTCTTGACTATATAACTCGTGAATTTCGAAGGAGCTCAATATTTTTATTTTACAACCGCATTGCAATAGTGTGTTAAAATTTTAATAGGGGAGAAATAATGGACGGTACAAGTCAACGTTGTCTGCATTTGAGCGCGAAATTTGTTTTCTGTGCCGTCTTGCCTATTTGTGCACAGTTGTGAAAGTGAAGTGTAATTGCTTCTTTTCATCGAATTTAGATAACAATTTGGTGCCGGTCAATCGGTCTTCCGAGAATGAGCTTGTTGAATCGGTATTCACTAATAATTTCTTTATCTTTGTGCATTGTTGCCCTCTCGTCATTCGTGGTTCAATGTTCAGCCGAAGATTATTACGAGCTTTTGGGTGTTGCTCGCGATGCGGACGATCGAACCATTCGTCGTGCGTTCAAAAAATTAGCAATTCAATTGCATCCTGATAAGAATCAAGACGATCCAACGGCGCATGAGAAGTTCGTTCGGTTGAATCGTGTTTACGAAGTTTTGAAAGATGCGGAATTGAGGAAACGATACGATCAATTTGGTGAAGATGGTGTCAAAACTGATCAAGGACAACAACATTATCAAAGTTGGCAATTCTATAAAGAGCAATTCGGTATTTATGATGAGGATCCAGAGATCAGTACTTTAAACGCTCATGATTTCGAATCGTTGGTTTTGAGTGGCCGAAGGCGTTGGTTCATCAATTTCTACTCGGCTCATTGTTCGCATTGCCACACTATGGCACCGGCGGTAAGCCTAGTTTCTACTGCACTTTTTGGCGCCTGGTCTGATTGATCGATTGAAAACCGCTTTCGCTAACATGCTAGCATCCGTCGACCCGACTTTTGGAGTCTGGATCCGATCCGACCGCTTGATTGGATTGAATCGGATCGGATTGTAAATTGATCTACTTGGGTCGGCGAATCGAGTCGGTCGATAAATTCCCCACAAAAAATCGCAATAAATCAGAATTGATCGATGGCTGCGTTTGCTCTGAAATCATGTTAGCTTTACTTTGAGTCTGGATCTGATCCGATTCGGCTTAGCTATCTCAGATCGGTCGATCATCCCTTCAATCGACTGATCGGTCCGGTCGATGCTGGTCCATGTGATCTAATTACAGATTTCCGCAAAAATCGCGGAGGATATAAACTGATCGATGGTTGATTTTGCTCTGAAATCATGTTTGCTTTTTTTAGTGGCGAAAACTTGCTCGTCAATTGGAAGGCATTGTCGGTGTAGGCGCGGTGAACTGCTTGGACGACCTTGCTCTATGTCAACAACAAGGCGTTGACGGATATCCTGGACTCATATTTTATCCAGAGGTAATGTCATTTTGGGATATTTTTGAGGCAGGTTTTTTAATACGCTTGATTAAGGGAAGGCAAAACAACATACTGTAACTTGACCCCCCCTTTTCAGTCGAAAGTGTAATTGGGGTTGACTGGATTGTGGAACTACATATCTCGAATTGTGGTGTAGAGTGGGTCAAAGATAATACGTGGGAGAAATTCAATAGCTTGCTCTTAAAACTCCCGCATATTAGGCCTATAAGCAAGTATGGGCAAGGGGGGTATGGGCAACCCCCCCCCCCCCCCCTGAGGTCCAGCAGAGAGAAAGAAAAGGAAGGAAGCAAAAGCGATCAAATTTTATCTGGGCTGCACCAAGACCTGGATTCGTAACTTTATCTGGCTTCCAAGCACAGGCCAACTGTCCAGCCAACCTACAATGCTGTATGTAAACTCTCATACTTCTCTCGCACTCGGCTCGACCCGAACCTGACCTGGCCTGACCTATCTCACACAATCAGATCAGGCTTGCCTTTGTCATAGCACAGTAAAGCCAGCCTAGAGGGGGCTAGTCCCTCTTTTTTCTTCTCAGTAAGCATGTATATACTGTACGTTTATCTTGGCTTCAGTTATATTGAGTGACTAGGCCTTGGCTGGGGTCGCCCCTGCCAAGGCCTAGTCACTCAATGGCGGAGGATGGTCTGCCAGCCATAATCCCTCGCTGACTATCGTTCGTTCCGGGACTGGGTTTTTTTAAGAGCGCTTTTTCCACTTTTTCTTGCTCGATGAAGATGACCTGCAACCCACCCTGAGTAGCCAGCCAATATACAGTAGTGCCAAAAATTTTCTTTCCCTGGAAATTTTTAGTGCAGTATTTATCATAGCATTCAAAGTAAAGCAAGCAAAGGCAATCAATCGCCAATTAGCAAGCAAATCCCTTCCTCTATCAGTTTGATCAAACCCCAAATCTTCTTCTGAAACATATCCGCAACATTCATTCAATTCCAACCATTTTTTTATCAGGATCTGGTTTGGGAGGGGCAACCCGAACGAACGCTGGTTGACCGTGCTCGCCAGGCCGTGGGTACCGTCGAGATGCTCCTAGTGAAAAGAGGGAAGCCAAATGAGGAGACAGTCTCGGCTGTCCAACACCCACTCGCCATTGGTTGAGAAAGCCGCTCTGGTTCAGGTTTGGAGTTGCTCCTGGTGAAGATGCACAGAGGGAAGCTACCGTTAGACCTGGTCACCTCACGTCCGCGCTTATCATATCAGGACTGCTGGCCAGCTATAGGTAAAACGGATTAGAAATCCCGTGGGGAACTGGGGCGGCACTGGGCCCAACCCACAAATTTCTTTAAAAAGTTTAGCAAGCAGCGATCGAATGATCAATGGCCCGTGATTAAAAGCTTTTTTAGAGAAATAAGGTTCTTGTTCCAATCAAATTTTAAAAAAACATTAGATACGGCTTTATTTTTTGCATGGAAAAGCTGAAAGCTTTGTACTTTTGGGTTTTTATCTCTTGAGCAGGGTAGCTTGTATCGAATTGAAAGTGCAAGCTTTTCCAACCATCCCATCGTTAATGTACTTTCATCTTTGACCAAAGGCCCTCTTAGCGTAGATTTTAAAGTGATAGAAACCGTGTGGGCAGGTTTTTTGTTTATTTGTTTCTGAGAAAGATTTGAAGTCTTGGTCAGTCCATTTAATTCTGCCTTTTGTGACGTTTTTAGAAATATTCTTGGTTCTTGATGAGGAAAGCTACAAATTTTTTTGTTACCCATATTTCGTTTAATTTAACACCCTAATTCCAGAAGTAGTGTAAAGTTACGTTGGCCCTCATATGTTCTCGATCGAAAGGCGGGTTCAGGTTTTTGAAGATGTCTCTGTTTTGCATGTAGGGCGCCTCATTGTCAGATACTAACTGACAAGCTCTTCTTATCTGATCCTTGTTTTACAGAAAGAAATCTATAATGGAAACCGAAATGTGGACGACATGATTGATTTCGTACTGGATCGAATGGGATCATTTGTAATAAAACTGACTGAAAGGCAGTTCCATAATCAAGTGGGCGCAAATCGGGGCCGACCGTGGCTAATAGATTTGTGCGACGATGAGATGGAATCGAATACTTTGCATTGCTTGTCTTGGCGGGCTCGAAAATTGATCGCGGCAGGACTGGATAGGGCGGTGAATGTGGGCGTTGTGTCGTGCATTTCTGACGAAGAACTGTGCAATGATTTGGGTGGTGCGAGGGGTGTGGTAAGTAGTCTATGGCTGATCGTATGAATAAAGGACGGTTAGGCTAGGATCGACCGATTCGTCGTACCTTCATTTCTTGGATCTCGATCATGTACTGTTGTAACCCTCTGCCAGCGGGCTTGGCGAGTGGGAAAGAATGATCGATACTCTTTTCTGGCTTTGAGACGTCAACCCCTCGGGTTGATGTTTCAGCCGCAGGTATAGTCGCAAGACTTGCCTGCTCCAGCCAGAGTTTTTGTCCACCATTCTCTCCTACGCTAAAGGAAAACGCACTGGCAGGCATGGTTGCACTGTCTATCATGGGACACAGGAAAATGGAACAGCGCGTTGAAATTTATAAAAGTTGGAGAAAAAGGGGACTAGCTCATTAGTTACTGTGTGCTGCATGATCCATCAGTCAGGTAGGATCGGGACTTGATATGTCCGGGGCAGCTTGGATGGTTGGAATGCGACCTGGCATTAGGTCAAGGGGATGCAATGCATATGCGCATCGGTGTGCTAGTCGTGTCTGGCAGTATGGGAATGTGATGTGCCCTGGACTGGTCGCTCGTCCTCGCACCTTCGAGTATGGCAAAGCACTACAATGAACAGCCAGTGGCCAGCATCTACCGATCCGATCCAGGGCCTGGATCGGCCCGATTCTGATCCGATATGATCGAAGCGCGGAAAATTTCAGTTGCCGATCTAGCTGGCGGATCAGATTGGTCGATGCTTGCTACTGGAATGAAGCAAGGGGTTTCGTCTTAAAAATACCCTTTATTTTTAGTTTTTCTTTGATGATTTATCTCGAGACGCTAAAGGGAAACGCATATGGTCGCTAGACGCCAAAGAAATCATTTTTAACGTTTTGGAAAATTTGCCGAATCTTGAAGATTTGAGTATGTCAAAAATGGAGGTAAGATAAAGTTTTCAAATATTGGTATTTGTATTAAATTGTTTGTTCTTTTAGCAAATCCTTGAAACAGAAGAATATGGAAATGAGAAGACGCCGTTACTTATTTATTTCACCAACGCGGGTTCATCTAATCCAGTCGATTATCGTTTACTGCCGTGGCTTTTGGCTGATTCGGATATCAAGGTGAGATTGTTGAATTGGAAAATGAGTAGGTGACAGCCGAGCCTGTCTACTCGTTTGGTTTCCGTGCCTCCACTCGGAGCCTTGAAGGTACTGGGTGAGTCACCCCCGGCGTGGCATGCAAGGTCAGCGGGGGTTTATGGTTCGCAAACCGACCTCCGTCACCAGAGATTGAGCAAGGGACGAGCCCAGCCAGTACCAAGTAATAGCGCGCCTGTGTAACCCTCGTGCCTGGTAGGCCATGGGCGAGTGGGAGAGAGTAGTCGATACTCTCCCCTGGCTGGGAGACGTCAACCCCTCGGGTTGATGTTTCAGCCGTAGGTATAGTCGCAAGACTATCCTGCTCCAGTCGGAGTTTTTGTCCCGACGACTTCGGTCGGCCACCTCCCTCCTACGCCTGCCAGGCTCGGTTACACCTGGGACCAAGCAATTTGGGTAGACGAACCGCTGCACCACCGCGGCTGGGTTATGACATAATGCGTTCGCCATATTATGACTTCATGTTGCGTCCGAGGGTATCATAGTGCGTCCTGGCAAAAAAATTTTTCGTAAGAAAAAACTCAATTCAACTTTTCTTTGAACTTTTATGTTTTTTCCAGCTCTCATGCATTGCTAGTGATACAAGATATGACGCAGCAAAAAGGCAACATAAGACGATGGATATAAGGCGAACACAGAAAGTAAACGAACAGAACACGAATGCACTGCACAACCACAAAATTAAACCATCGATACATTGATACAAGGGCTCGAAGTGGTGAGAACGGTTGGTCATAAAAACCGCTTCATCGGATGTGCGAGTCTTCGGCTTGAGCGGAACGCAAACAATCCCTCACTTGAGGACAGGAAAACCAGATTCCGGTCTCTAGGAGATCTCGACTGGGGGCGTTGTGCCACAGCTAATCGAACGGAACAGGTTGAAAAAATTATCGAATGCCTTGTTCCACAGTGACAAATTGTAAGGTATCGAATGGGGACTACAGCACAGCCAATCAACAACCAAATGAGACCATGCGCGCCAATTTTCATGTTCTTTTTCTTATTGTTCGACCCCACACGCGTTATGATGGCCTCGGACACGTTATGATGACCAGTGACCTATCAATATGACGCGGACGCATTATGTCGTGGCACCGGCGGATATAGATATAACTTATAGTATATATCATCCACTGCCTAAACTTCAACATCGCTGACTTCGTCTGCGGGGAGGGGGTCTGATCTTCCGGGGAAGGGAGGGGGTCGGGGGTCGGCGACTTGGCGGCCCATTTTGGCTGCTTGTAAAAATTGAATTTTTTAAATTCATTTTTCCCGCGAAAATTTAGAGTTAGTTTGGGCCTTCCAAGGCAAAACATTGGGTCTTTTTTACTATGAAATTTTTCTTTTGGGAATGTGGGGCTGGGTCAAAAATAGCAAAGGTACCTGCACAACCTCGCTGGGCGGGACAGGAGGGTCTTCGCCGTGTAAAAAAAATTTCTTCTGCCAAAATTAGTGGGGGGGGGGGGGGGTGAAAACAATAAAGTTACCTGCACACCCTTGCCGGGCGGGACAGGGGGTCTAAAACATGAGAAGGGTCCCCCCTTTACGAAATTTTTCCAACATTTTTTAGAGGGGGTATTCGCCCAGTAAAAAAAAGGTCTTCTGTCAAAAATAGGAGGGGGGGTCAATCACAGTAAAGGTCACAGTAATCACACCCTTGCCGGGCGGGACAGGGGGTCTAAAAATGAGAAGGGTCCCCCCTTTACAAAATTTTTCCAAAATTTTTCAGGGGGGTCTACACTACCTTGGATATCCAGTCAGCGATGTTGCTAAACTTATCGTCGTCTGAATTACAAAAGCGGCCGTGGTGGTTTGGCGCTCGGCTACCCGTTTACTAATCGTAAGGTATAGCAGGCGGCTAGAGTCGTCCCGGGTTCGATCCCTTGTGACGGATGTCGGTTTGCGAACCATAAACCGTCGGTGACTGTGCACGCCAGCCGTCGGCGACTCGCCAGGTACTGTTAAGAACCGACAGGGCACAGCCCACCCGCCATCGTCCGAGGAAGTCGGTGTGTGGTCCAGGATTCCCTCCCGTGAAGGTGCTTCCACTGGAGGCACGCAGAGAGACGCTGCTGTGTGTGCTGGTCCGCACAGCCTTGCTAGACGGGTTGACTTCCCACCGGCTAGAGGCAAAACGGGCATGCGCCGACAGTTTTTCAAATCTTATTCACAAAAAAGTTGTTTCAGGTTGGTCAGTTTAATTGTTCGAACGCGATCAATATTTGCGAGCAACTCAATCTGAAAGATTTTCCATCATTTCTCATTTTCAAACCGAATATCGGCTATGAAATTCATTACGGTGAGTACAAATTGCGGATAGTGTGACTTGGTTGAAAGAGAAAGTGGTTTTTCGTAGCTGTGTGCTGCTAGAGTGGAGGAATAGGAATACTGTAAGCCAGCATCGACCGATCCGCCGATCCGAGGGGTCAGCTGGATCGGCGGGATCGGCATTTAAAATATTTCGCGCTTCATGTGCTGGAAAATGATAAAGTGCGGCATACTATGATGAGAAAGTCCCGTTTTTTTCTCTCAAATCAGCCTTCATTTTTTGGCGCTGGTCAGCTCTCCCGTGTCTTTGAAGTGGTTAGAGCGAAGAAACAGGGCAGGTTAGTGAGGGGGAGTCGGTGCCAAACACGTTATCCCCACTAATCTTGTATTTTATGAAGCGGATCGGGCCGATCCTGGATCGGATCGGAATCGGGATCCAGGCCTAAGGTCGGATCGTCGATGTGGACTGTAAATGGGTCTTTGCCAAAAGTACGCGGCAGGGGCGCGACATTGTTCGCATGAATAACACATGTAGGCGCTGCTTACATAGCTCTCCTGTGTCCTTTGGTGGGGTCTGACAAGAAGCATAGCGAGGAAACAGCAGTTTGGTGAGGACGCAGTGCCAAACACGTCATCCCTATCAATCTTCAATTTTTTGAATCGGATCGGGATCGGGATCCAGGGGCTGGGTCGGATCGGTCGATGCTAGAGTGCCGCGATATCTTGAACCAAAAACCTACATTGAGACGTAGGCTTAAGGTGGGGCTGTTCTAAACTTGGGCTGCCCCCTCTATCCAAGCCTGTGATAATTAAATATATCATCTCACTCGTTGGCTTACGTGAATGGGACAGGCAGTTGAAGCGACCATGCATGACCGTAGGGGTAACCTTTCCCTCGTGTCAAGGATTGCCCTGTAAGATTATGAGCGAATCGTCGCCAGCAAGGCCTGTTTTTAATAGCACAACGGGGTAAACTTTTTAAAACTCTCCTCTGCATTGGGACCTTGCCCATACTTGTAAGCGACCACGGTATTACAGACAGGAACGAGCGTTTTTTGGTATTTTTTTCTGTCGTAATAGTGCCGCTTCTCCATTTTAGGAAAGTCGAATGTACATGAAGTGGCAACGTTTGCTCAAGAATGTGCCTTCACAAACAGTCGTTCGTTGAGCGCCTCCGAATTTTTCTCGTTGGTTTCCAGTTCGCCTGATTTGTCTCACGTTTGGCTTATTGACTTTTTCGCTCCAGTGAGTGCCCGCTTTTCTTGTGTTTATTCTTTCTGGGTTTATTCAAGGAACGTAAAAAAATTTTTCCAAATTTTTCAGACAAAGAAATAGATTTTCCCCGTGGTTTTTTATTTTCCCACTGTCCCATCACTACTAAACCAGTTTCAACTGATTGCAGCATAATTAGTAAGGCCTGAGAAAAAGGGTGATTCAAAATCTGAGACCTCAAAATGTAACCTCTCAAAGTTTTCCCTGATTTCAGTTCCTAACTGCCCATTTTCCCAGGTTTTCCAGACGCTTATCTTGGATTCCCTGACTTTTCCCCGGTCCAACTTTGTATGAACCTTGTCTGCTGTGCAGCGTGGACTCGACCTAATCGTCAACTTAAAATTGTTTTGTGACCTCGTCTACAAAAATTTGAGTGTGAAGTAGGCATGTTTCAGTGGTGTCCGCCGTGTATGCGTATGCTGCCAGAATTCCGAAAGGCGGCGAGAGTGATCGGCGAAGAAGACGCAAGTATTCGATTCGCTACTGTCGACTGCACGGTCAACAATCAAGCCTGTCAGTCGGCCAAGGTGCAGTCTTATCCGACCACTGTTCTCTTCAATGGCACCAAGTCGAGCATGTTGTTGGGATTGCATACGGTGGACGAATTGAGGGATTTCATTGACGTAAGAAATTGTGTTTCGTATTTTGAAAGATAAGAAATGTACTTTTTTAAGGATATAAGGAACCCGTTAATTCTGGCATTAAGTGCAGATACTTTTAATTCACGCGTTTTGATGAGAAATGAAGAGGAAACGTGGTTGGTCGTTTTTACTGATCAAAATTGCCTGCCGTGTAGGCAATTGAAGCCGGAAATGAAGAAATTAATTAAATTATTTAAAGATAATCATCACGTATTCATTAGCGAATTAGATTGCGCGGAGCATGGTCTTATGTGCCAGCAGCAGTACATACAAATGTATCCTACGATTCGTGTGTTCCCCCGGGAGAAGGGGATGCCGATGTAAGTGCACAGTATGATTCAGTTCTTTCAGTCGTTTGGAAATGTAAAGAGTTTTGATTTTAGGGATTACAATGCTTGGTTCCGAGACGCCATGTCGTTGCGGACGTGGCTTTTCGCATTTTTGCCGAGTCGGGTGCAAGAATTGTCGGACAATGATTTCTTCCACTTATTGAATGGCCATCAGCCAGCTTTGGTGGATTTTTATGCTCCATGGTGCGGGCACTGTCAGACGTTGGCGCCAGAATATGAGAAAGTGGCTGAGGTGAGAGTGCGAGTTCGTCGATTTATCAGGTTATGGATATGTCTAGTGGGAAATACACAAGTTCGGGAGGGCGTGAGGGGATGGTGTTGAAACCAGGGCCTTGATGGTGGAAGCATATTTGTACCCAGGTTGGGTTCGACTCCCAATCGGGGTTCATCTTTTTTTATATTTAGAACTTGTAAAGTAGTCAAAGTTGTAGTAGGCGAGATACAATCTTGATGTGCCAGGTGTTTTAGCCTAAACAATTATAACTACAGCTTTATACAACTACAAACGTCGACGTCATTTTTTTCTTTACTGTACGCTACACTAGCAGATGCTAAGTGTGTGCAGATAGAGAGAAAAAATGAGCTATAAGAGTGTGAAGGCAAAAAGAGCAATGGTTTGAGTTTCTTCAGATTTCTTGTTTCAGGAGTTCGAAGGTCGAGTGCGAGCAACTAAAATCAATTGCGATCTTTATCCGTCGGCTTGTAGGGCGGCCATGATCAAGGGGTATCCAGCCATACGTTTCTATCCTGGTGTTCAACAGAAGTCGACCCATTCGCAAAGTCCAGTGGGCATTAATGCGTTCCCAGACAATATTATGGATGGTGCTGGGATTATTCAATACGTTCAGAGTCTTTTGAACCAGTTTGCTAAGAATATAAAGAAGGAGAAGAAGAAAAAGAAGAAGAGTATGAGCCGGGAGAAGCTATACCATGATGAATTCTGATACTGTTTTTCATAGGGTCCTAATTTACTTGAAAATTTCTCTGTTCGATGCTTTATGATGCAATCTTTTGGATGCTTTACTTGTCGCAGGTATGTTGAAGTGTGTAAGATCGTCTTTGATCGATGGCTACGCGTGAGGAGGGCATTTGTGGGTGGCCGATCCATAAATGGGGTGGGGATAGTACCAGCCAGAGGACCATTTAGATTGACTTGAAATTTGCATAAAACGAGTAGGCTAATGCAAGGGCGCCCCAGGTTCGCTGTGGTTCCTTGCCTGAATAATCCATAAATGGTGGGCCCCGCCCCCTGATGGCGAGCCAAAGAAAATTGGCTGTTTTTTTCACAATTTGGGATTTATGCTTTGCGCATTCCCAGGAGTAATTGCTATGGCAATTCAGGCAATTATACCACTTTTCCATGGTAGCTAAGACCCTTGCATCTTAACGATTGACTTTTGCAATCGCTGAAGTTGCCAGCAAAGCAGCTAGCTTGAGTGGTTGTCCAGTGTCGATAGCTTGTTTTCCTGTCGTTCGAGGACTAGACTCTGATGAGCCTGAATGACTGCCGTGCGAATAGAGGGAATGAGAAGAATGTTAAGTTTTTAATATAGGCTGGTCTCCACGGTGTTGGTCGCGGGTGCGCGCAAAGCCTGCGCCCTGTAGCTTATCCGCAAGCAGTGCGACATGTGCAAACGATAAGACTCATCTTCGAGGGCGCCTACTCAAGGCTGCAGCTAATTAGTAGCTGCCTCTCACATCGCTATCACCATCGATCGCTCCCTTGCCTCACAGCCATATATGGCGATTTAAAGAGGGCGAATTCATTTTTCGATTAGACGAAGCTCTACTTACTCTTTGTCATTCTACCTGCGCAAGTCGAGATCACATTCCCTTTGTCAACTAGAGCCGTCTAACTGCGACATTGACGATCCATCTCGAGTCAACGTAGATATGTGCTATTTGCCTAAACGGATCCTTCTGTCGAGTGAAAATGGATGAATAGGATATTGATAACGGAGACTTATTATCGCGCGCACACAGTAGGCGTGCTTTTTGATACGCCTGCTATACAATCCATGTTTTGAGGCTGCACAAGACGACTCTTTGATCAGGACAATTGAGGCCTGGAGTGACCTGCAGTACGTCCAATACTTATTTTCGTCTTGTGACCAAGCTGCAGGCCGCGCCTACTAATATGGGGTACTGAAACGAGTATCTCAGTGCGGCCTATCTTTCCTGGCCGAAATTGTTGACCACGCACACAGCTATGGCTCACAACACCAATCCGACAGTTGCCCCAGAGACTACCCAAGCCACTGTATCCATCACGAGTCCCCAACCGATCAGGGCCCATTGGACGGATCGTCTGATCACAGTGGCTCAATTCAATGCGGTCGGTGGTCTCGGATTGATCATCAACGCCCTGCCCATATTTCTAACATTGGCCACTCGCCTTCGACGATCGGAGGTCAATATTATGATCGTCAATTTGACAATGGCCGAATTCTTACTTTGTTGTAGTTTTGTATTTGGACAGACCTTCTACATTTTATGGCACGAACAGCTACCACCGGAAGGATGCGATTTTTTAGGGTTTTTCCATTTCGTAATGGCCTTCGCTTCGTTCGTGTTCCCTCCAGTCCTAGCCATAAATCGATACGTGTGTCTGCACCACAATCACCGATATCGATCGATTTACACTAAGCGACGCGTGCTGGCCATGATGGGAGCGTGCTGGGCCTTCTGCACTTTGGTCCCGTTCGTATTCATGTTGGCAGGCAAGACGGCTTACGACGAGGATAACCATCACTGCTGCATGGTCGTGCACGGCGATGTGGGCTGGTCGGTGGCCTACTGGCTACTTATCATTGCACCACTTCTCATCTTCTGCGATGGCGCAGCAGTTTATTGTAATTATCAAATATATCGGAAATTATATATTCATGACGAAACGACAAAGCAAAGACTGAGCAATAGTGTAGTGAGAAATAATAAAGAAATTTTATACTTTTTAATTGCTGATATGATTTTTCCAATTTGTTTTCACACAACTTATCATATTTTTAAATTTATACTAGTGGGTAGAACGAGCGAATTTCTGAAACGTTTTTTTATAAGTTTATATTTAGTCAATTCTATTTTACGTGGTTTAGTGACAGTTATTTTATTGAGACCATATAGACTGGCTACTATGAGAATGTTTTGTCATGTTGGAGGTGGCCTGATGTCCAACTATTCATTGCCACCTTCCAATCGTCAAACTGCGTTTGAACTTGCGCAATATCCGAGAACTTCGGGAAAAGAATAAACTTCAGTTGTAACTTTTTTGACGAGTTGGTGCTCAGATAGTCAAAAATTTTAATCAATAGCCTAGGCCAATTGTGTTGCACATAGTGCATTGTACCATATTCTGATTCGCGTTTAGTATGCGCACTGTGCCTCATGTGTCGTGCTCTATGTAGTTTTGTCATAATTCTCTTTGCTCAAAGTTTTAAGAATGTTGCATCCATTGCTCAAAATCTCTGAAAGCCCATTTCTTAGCTTCCTGCCCAAAGCCAAAGCCCTTCGTGTCCTGCCCATATTGTTTTCTCTCGTCAGGCCGGTTTATCAGTCTTCGATAAAATTGAGGCACTTTCAGGCCTCCTTTACATTCAAATCTGATAATGCCTTGTTTTTGGAGCATTTACGCGCGCAAGGCCGGCACAAAGAGCCAGCACAAAAACTAAACCTTCTGACGTTAGATAGGAGAAGGCATAAACATTTTTGTGTTGGAAAGAAAGAGGTGGGGCAGCTTTGTCTTAGACTAATTAGCTATGAAAACATGCGCTTACACTGTTTTCCAATCTAAAAACTACTTAAATTAACTCTTTTTTTCGTGGTTTGTACAGTCTGCTCAGAATTATCTGAAATTTCTTACACGACTTCAACATGACACGACTTCAAAATGTGCTGCTGGAATCGGCTTGATTGGCTTCATTTAATAAGCGCTCGTTATCTTCTTCATTAAGCTTTAGTCGGGATGCAGAAAATTAATATTTCAGCATTCTTTAATGCTTCAGTGGTGCGTTTCTTTGTCACACCTCAATCAAAAGTTGTTCCCAACACGACCTATAGCGGTTCTTCTTGTTGAAGCCAGCACGGAATCCGTATGAAATTTTAAGCTAACAACACCTAACGTAAGGTTTTCGCACTGAACTTTTAACAAGAACGGCGGATCGCAAGTATTGACATTTTTACACAAGTCATGAAGTCACTTTTCAGGTCGAAATTACTTTCCATTTGGCAATGGGGGCGGTGTTACCAAGGGCAGGGTACCGGGAGCAGGTCCACTAGCAGACGAACTTTGCCTCGTCCCTGAATCAGGCTGTCGTCCCACTTGTGGTCGTAGAAGTTTCGCAGTCTCCCTCGGGTCGGTTTCTACATTTTCTTGCACCCGAAAATCGCCTCCATTCGTGTGCTGATCGATATTGCTGCCGGGTGGCTGTTTAGGATTGATTTTTGTCTTGTCATAATTTTTGAACGGATCGATGGGACTGGCGTGCTGGCCGTAATTCACGTTTATGGGTTGACGCCCAGCGAATATGTTCCCGCTGAGAGGAAATCTGACTCCTTCACCTTGGGGGCCTGTCGGAATCGGAAAGTCGAGCCCGCCATCGACCCAAGCACCCGATGATGGGAACACTTGTGTGCCCATATCGAATGTATGCACAAAGGGATTGCATAGCGGGGGTTTACAGCTGACTGGCTGCCAGCCGGACGGCAGCTGGGCGACTGGCACGGCTGAGGTATTAGCTGAAAATTATGAGCTCTAATTAGTGCGCTAGCTTATAGACCGTTTTGATTGATTTCGCCCATGCCCCTGGTAGTCAACTGTAGCTCAACAGAAATCTTGCCCTATCTATAAAGTGCTCGAAAATTCAAAAATCCTGAAGCATTCGTTTACAATCATGTAACCCTGGCGCCTGGTGGGGGCATGGCGAGTGGGAGAGAAGAGTCGATCTTCCCCTGGCTGGAAGGCAGCCCCTCGAGTTCATGTTTCAGCCGCAGGTATAGTCGCAGGACTCGCCTTGCATCATTCGGAGTTTTTGTCCCGTCGACTTCGGTCGGCCACATTCTCTCGTGCGCCTACCAGGCTTGGTTACAAACACAACCTCATCTATCAATCCCCGAATCACGTACCTCTGGCGGCTTGAAATTCTGGTGACTGTGACCACTGCGCAATAGTCTCTGGCGGCAATTTATATGGGTTCACAGGCTGCAATAAGTGTCCATAATTATACCAGGTGTGCGTGGGTCCCCCGTCCAGCCTTCCTTTCAGGTCCCAAATGGTACCCCATTCTTTGATAGGTATATTCAGGTTGCCATTGATGGACGTGATGGTGCCAGGATTGACGTCCAAGCCATTGTTAAATGAATGGGAAAAGGGCCAGTCGGGGCCCAGATTTGATGCCGACCGACCCGGAAATGGACTGTTGCCAGTCGGAAATGGATTATGGGAGCCAGAAGAGGGCGGCAGGCTGTAGTCATCTTTCGGTGGGTCTTGGGTTTGTCGTTTGAAACGTCGAAATGGAATGTAATAGGCATCTGAAAATAAAGCTGAGCCTTTGAGTTCTGTATGGCACGACTGGTCGCCCACAGCGAGCCTCCATATTCAACATTATAATGCCATTAATAACAGACTGGCCTAGTGTACACCAGCCAAACTTGTCCTACGGTCATGTACATAAAAAAAGGAAATGGACATGCCAAAAAGTGGCGTGCCCATTTATCGTAAGCGAAAGACCCCTACAGTAATTAATTCCGGCCTTCTACCTGAATGGCAAACCACCAATAGCCCAGTCATCCAAAACTGTATTTGACTCCACATTTGCGAATGGCGACAGCAGTTTATGTCAGTGACAAGACCGACTGCAATCCGAGTTTTGAGTTGGTGGAACAATATCACCACGCCACTTGCACTCGATAAATAGCGAAATAAAAGGGCTCTCACTCGTCAGCCTAAGTTCGCAAACGAGAATCATAAACTGGGTTGTGTGAACGGGATAGAGCTCATTCATCACATTTCACAGATGTCAGTAGCACCAAGTAGAAATTCTAGCACCATATAAGTCCTGTTTTTGGCTGATAATCAATCTCATGTTCGCATCGTTTCTTCGAGCGTAATCGTATGGGGACTAGCGTAGAGCTACAGTGCACGTTATAACGAGTCCCCCATGTGCACGAGTATAAAAGGCACGCCTCAAGAATAAATGCAGCTTTTGTCGAAATGTCTAGAAATTATTTCCTAAAAAGTCTGTCATCACAGACTCAAAACTTTTAGACCAGCCAATGCACCCAGTGAAACCAGGGCTTGGGATGGCTGGTCTATTCGGCCACTAATAAGCGCAACAATCGCTTAGGAAATACGAGTATGTCTGAGCAGAAGCTGCTTTTTCTGCAAATATCAACAGAACGACTGATCCTGGCAACTAACAGAGGGTCCTGTAATCCTGTGCTCGTGGTCCGCAAAGTGGGCTGGGAGTGTCTAATTCGCGGGCTATGCGTAGTAGCGCTTGCTCTTAATGTTAGTAGGAGTGTTCGACTAGCGGCAAAGGTAAATCATTTTGTGCCATGTGTCCCTTCATCCTCGAGCGGTTCATTACTGATATGATAAACCATGAGCATGAAAATAAAGTAGGAAGAAGGGGGAGGGGGAGATTTTCCAGTGTCCCTTGAGGCTAGGCATGTAACGATAAGCCATGTCACTTCACTCGCAGCGCTACAGCTTTGGCGTATTTAGGTTGCTCGTGTGAAACAGCACAGCGATGCGTTCCAACCAAAATGGGATAACTGATTTCTGGAAAAATTAGACACATGCAGACGTATCTAGTTCAATTGGGACAACGGCGCGCCAGCGTCGAGTTATCTTATTTCAGCTGGACATTTCGGGTGTGTGCCTCTCTGTCGCGCGAGCGGACACCCGTCTCATACAGTTCAAGAACGATTTTCTCCGAAGTAATTTATTCCGAGTTATCCCATTTTGATTGGAACACATCAACAGCTGCCTTTTGGGAGTCTGTCTGAAGAGCAGCAGTGCACAGAACACAAGCTTTTTGGATTTGACGCTGACATCCCAATGCATACATACGGTATATATGTGCGAGCGATTACGCGCTGTGTGCAGCGCCTAACATGTTGGGACACTTCCCTTTTTTCTTGTGGCCGAGTAGACCAGCCATCCCAAGCCCTGCTTCCACTGTGTGCATTGGCTGGTCTAAAAGTTTTGAGTCTGTGATAACAGACTTTTTTGGAAATGATAAAACCGTTTTTCGTTTTTTGCTAGAAACTAGTTTGGCCCAAAACACTTGTTGGAACAACTGATAGAATTGAGTGACCACCAAACACCTTCTTCCAAAACCTCTTCAAGAGAGAAACATAAAACGGAACGTGAACCCCCGCCCATGAAATTACTCGTAAAGACCGCCTACAGATCGACCATTTCATAGTCTGAAACTCTCACCCGCACTACCGTGCCTGCTTATGAAATGCACAGATTTTTCGAATATGTACTTATAGATATACAGGCGGCAGGAAAAACAACAAAAGCTCATTCGTAAGGATTCGTAATTCGTGAGGCTCATTCGTGCGTAATTCGTTCGGAGAACTATCTCATGCTCGAGTGGTCTTAACTTCTTTATCCTCAGAGCATTCCATCAGAAGCTAACAGAACGCTCAGGATCCGCAAGTTTTATCAAGTTATTATTAGCTTTAATTTTTCTCAACAATATTACCTCCGCATCGAATAAAATATGTGCTGCCCACGAAAACTTTCTCCAGATTATTTATATTCGTTCATATATTCTCAATTTATTATCGGCAAATTTATTGGTGTCCACCAAACCGATCTTCGTGAGAGCGCGCTAAGCCTAGCCACTCAATTGCGCTGCGCCTCAACCCGTTCAGTTGATGTTTCTAAACACCGCGCCGAAAAGTAAAACAGGAACACCAGCGTCGCAAGCTTCGCAAGCTTTGCAAGATAAGTCAGATCTGCAACCATGTCAATTTTTATCGAAATCCGTCCAGTACCTGACGAGCGACGGATAAAAAAAGCTGAAACAGTGACTATTTTCAGAATTTACTTTTCGGAAATTGAAGCTTCAACAAAATGACCGTCAAAGGGCAGAGTCCGAAAGTTTCAGCTTTCAGAAAAAGTAACATTCACAACTGTGCGACCTCTGGTTGTTGATCTAGGCACATGTTGTTCCTCATCCTCCTTCTCCTCCTTCTCCTCCTCCTCCTCCTCTTCCTCCTCCTCCTCCTCCTCCTCCTCCTCCTCCCTCTCCTCCTCCTCCTCCTCCTCCTCCTCGTCTTCTCCCACCTGAACAAGAAATCGCGTATTCTGGAACTCGACAATGGCCGGACGGATTTTGATAAAAATCGGCACGATTCTAGACTCGGCCGATTCTGCTATGTGTGCAAAAAATCAAAAATTTTCGTCGCCCCGTTCTCGAGTTATTAGCCGGCGAAAATCGTCCTTCAGCATTGGGCGTCTGGTTGGCTGGTCTAAGCAGGCACTACCATGCCTGCTGATGTAGCACTGACGCAAGTGCGGTGCAAAGGCGAAACAACGATTGCAGTGTAAAGCGAGGTCACGCAAAGTCAGGTTAGCAAGACGCCCCACCCCGTTTGGACTAGACCCCGGATCGGGTCAGGTACTTTCGGGTCGGGTCGAGTCGGGTCGGGTCAAAATCGGGTCGGGTCACTTTTTTGATAGATCGGGTCAAACGGGTCAAAAATCGGGGCCTTTTTTGTGGTCGGGTCAAACGGGTCAAAAATACAGAAATTTTGCGGTTTTTTGAGCTTTTTGTTGTTCGCTCCGGATTTTCGTTTTTTGTGACGAGGGCTCCCGCAGACTGAATTTCAAATTGGCGCCAACAGAGCAGGGCTAATTAGAGTTTATGACGACCTTTGATTTTTCTGGACTAGAGGCAAACAGACCACCAGCACGACTACTAGTTTTCTTGTTTTCTGGGATCCGTGTTATTTACTTAGGATCCATTGGTGACCCAAGTCAAGAGGAAACTAATGCATCTCTTGACCTATCCTGTTTTCATAACATGACCTGATCTTTATTGCTTTTGGTTCTTGCTAGACTAGTTCTTGGACTATACCTCCATGTTGTAGAAAGGTATATAAGGCGGCGCCTTTCGATGTTTTGACGGTTACCATCATTATTCTTCCTTACGCTGCTGCCGTTTACGTCGCTAGTAAAGATTATTCTGATGGCTCGTTTTCCACGCCGTATCACGCCTGGTCGCTTCACTCCCTACGCTCGTTCGTTCGGTAAGCTGTTCTGAATGTGGTGTAGTCTGAGTTAGTGAATTCTCGCCCCTAGACATCGGTAACTACATCACATTGTGGGGGCCGCTCCGGGATCCTGAATCCCAAATAAGATTTGCTCTCAGTTGATTCTTCCGGTTGCCTTTCGACGGTACGGATTTTCTTCCGGTTGCCTTTGACGGTACGGATTTTTCCTCCGGTTGCCTTTGACGGTACGGATTTTTCTCCGGTTGCCTTTGACGGTACGGATTTTCTTCCGGTTGCCTTTGACGGTACGGATTTTCTTCCGGTTGCCTTTGACGGTACGGATTTTCTTCCGGTTGCCTCTGACGGCACGGAATTTCTCCTGGTTGCCTTTGAAGGTACGGTCTGATCGCACAGAAGTACAGTTGTTAGCTTTAGTGACTTGGGCTATTTATCGTATAAGTGCTATTTGTCGGATCGCATTCAATCCAGGATGACTCCCCCACCTCGGACACCGCCACAGGCGAGTCATCAGCAGCTATCGGCTCGTGAGGATCAGGGTAGCTCCAACGTGCCTCAAAACCCGTTTGATTTTTTTGCGGCTCTGGCCAACATGAACCAGCCGTTCTTTCGGTTCTGGGAAACCCAGCCTTTAACTGGTGATCTATCTCAAGATGTCCAGCAATGGTTTGAAAGGTTCGAATTTTTGGCTGGCTTGGTGCCAGGGCTCACGGATGACATAAAATTGATAGAATTGAAGAAGTCAGTGAAGGACAGGGCATTGAGTATTGTCCAAAGTGCTAATGTTAATCAGGTCGATACTTATCATCATGCTAAAGCATTCTTGCTGGAGCAGTTGCTGTATCCTCATCAGACAGCCATCTGGCGTCAACAATTTTCGAATAGGAGAAAGGAAGAAAATGAGTCAGTATCTGACTACCTGAGAGATTTATGGGTCCTGGTTAAGCGAGCTCACGCTAATGAACGGGAAGACGCTCAAAAACTGGTTCTGAAGGAACGCTTTGTGAATGGACTCTTTGTGAATAATGAGTCTAGCATTAATCATAAACTGTGGAAAGTAGCCTTCAAAAATATGAATAAGTCGTTAGAAGATCTTGTCGCAGCAGTGAGTGCCGCAGAAATGACTCAAAGAATGTTTTCTTTATCTTCTGCAGCCATTATTACTAATGCGTCGCAGCACGATATCAACAATGGTTTGCAAGCCATGTTTGGTCCCGGCCAGCAAGGATGGTCGCAACGTGGTAGTTGGCGTGCCAGTCGTGGTGGCGCTCAGCCACGTGGACGTGGTGGCGCTAGCTCGCAGCAGCAATCTCGTGAACAATGTCGATTCGATGGATTTTTCCACCCAACGGCCAACTGCACGCTTTTGCAAAAAGCGAAAGGCAAATGGAATCAATTCGAAGGCCAGCCACGTTGCGTCTACTGTGGTAGCAATTCGCACGAACTCGCGGTTTGCCGATTCTATCCGGCAGCGAAGAGACGTCTAAATGGTCAAGAACCATTATTGTTCCCAGGTCTATTGAATGATCAGGTCAGTTGCCCTACCGGGGAATTTGCGGAAAGAGATGGTAGCAACCGAGGGCTCATGCGAGGCCAACCCAGAGGTAGTAATTCTTTCCATGGGAATAGACATGGACGAGCTCAGAATGGAAACAGGTCCCAAACACATGGGCGGGGGTCTCAAAATGTAGCCCACGAGCAAAATCAGGAACACGATTATGAGGAGGATGTCTATTCAGCAGACTGTAACACGTTTGAGGATTA
This sequence comes from Mesodorylaimus sp. YZB2_4, assembly GCA_030248295.1. Taxonomy (NCBI): domain Eukaryota; kingdom Metazoa; phylum Nematoda; class Enoplea; order Dorylaimida; family Dorylaimidae; genus Mesodorylaimus; species Mesodorylaimus sp. YZB2_4. The sequence goes on along the minus strand of JASANH010001517.1, from coordinate 113,403 downwards.
TGAAGCATATTCCTGCCTAGCCGAGTGTAGTGCCTTTGACTGGTACCAGGACTGCAGTTTTGAAATGCAAGCGGGTACTTTGCAGGATTTGCAACCAGCAAGCAATCTTCCGCGCCCGAATGTTCAAACCAGCCCTTTGAGTGCGGCCGTTCAACCTGGCTCCATTGTTCCGTCAGACACGACTACATTAAACACTAATCAAGTAAGCCACACTTCAGTTTTTGTGCTTACAGTATGTTTATTGCTAACCATGGGACATGGTATTTTGATAGGCGGAAACGACCCAGCCCAATTCTGGCTTGAAGTCACCGCGGCCGCAGCGTTTATCATTGGACTATCGTTTGCGCGAGGAATTCAACATCGAATGAGTCGGGCCCCAGGTCCTCGCCGTGTGATTAGAAGCAATATAATTACTCGGCCCAAAATTTTGTGCGGTTCCTTTTGCATTTTTCGTGCCTTTCGTTTTCTCTGGAGGACCTGCCAACACGTAATAATCCTGCGTTTGATTTTTGGGAGACTGGAAAGAAGTAAAAAGAAAAATCGTTCTTTGAAACGTCGGTTCAGGAAGGATAGTAGAAAGGCTATGTTGAGTGCGGAATGTGCACAATCATCTGCACCTGCCGTGATGCCTACTGTCTACTTGACAAGTATGAATACGCAGGATAAGACATGGGCGCGGGCCCTGCTGGACACAGGTGCAGGTCGTAGCTTTATGAGCAGTGAGGTACTACAGGCGCTTAGTAAGGTAGACCCAACATTAGAAATTCGACCATGCACAGGCACACCGATGACATCAATTAGCGGACAGGCCTTTTCCGCCCAAAGCCTCGTAGTATGCAAGATTCGTATATATGACAAAACAATTACGCATCAGTTTTTTGTCCTCGAGAACTTGCCTGTCAATATCGTTGTGGGTCGTGACCTGATGGCAAAAATGGGAAAGGTGCATTTCGACTTCTCAAAACGTGCTACGGCTATAGCAGCAATCAGTGGGAGCTGTGAGCGGAGACCCAGCTCTTTACATGCAAATGCAGCCTGTCTAGCAAAAGCAGAGATTATACCACCAAGAACTGAGAAGATTGTATGGGGAGGACAGAATACTAAGGATCATCGCGAAAGCGAAATGGTTTGTTTCACCGCAGCTTATGAGCCCCTCACGGCTGATAAATGTCTTCTAGTCGCAAATGCCCTAGTCAAACCTCAGGATGGCAGGCTGCCGATTCGTGTCATGAACACCTCCCAGAACCCTGTGAGTTTACCAGCGGGTACCTTGCTGGGATACACAGAAGAAGTAGCGGAAGTAGTTCCCACCGACTTACACACGCTGGAAAATAGAGCACAGCCAAAGGATGATCCCACGCAGCAGATTAAGCAAATGCGATTTGACAACCCGCACGTGACTGATTATCAGAAACAAAGTATGAGAGACTTCTTGCTTCGCTGGGCAAAGAAGGGCATATTCGCTACCAGCACGCTGGACCTGAAACCTTCTGATCTGGAAATCGAGCATGCAGTCAACACAGGTAGCCATGCCCCAATCCATATACCACCACGAAGGATACCATTCGCTCAGCGAGAGACAGTGGACAAAATGATCAAAGAAATGAAGGAAGGAGGGCAGATAGAAGACTCCTACAGTCCATGGGCCAGCCCCATCTGCCTAGTCCGTAAAAAGGGTAGCGCCGAAATGCGGTTCACTGTGGACTATCGGGCCATTAATATGATAACCTCCCGGGATGAATATCCGCTTCCAAGGATGGATGATATATTGGATTCGCTTGCTGGAACAAAGTTCTTCTCCAGCTTGGATCTGATCTCGGGATATTGGCAAATCAAGCTGAAAGAGGGAGACAAAGAGAAAACTGCTTTCCGAGTTCCAGGCGGTGGACACTATCAGTTTAAAGTGTTGCCCTTTGGCCTCACCAACGCACCTGCCATTTTTATGCGGCTTATGGACGCAGTGTTGTCTGGGCTAACGTGGAATAGATGTTTGGTCTATCTGGATGATATTTTGATATTCGCACCGACTTTTGAAGAGCATCAAGAGCGACTGGAAGCCGTGTTTCAAAGACTCCATAAGGCCAAGCTTAAGATGAAATTGTCCAAATGTACCTTCTTAAGGACAGAAGTACCGTTTTTGGGTCATGTAGTATCCGCGGAGGGGCTGAAAACGGATAATGCCAAAATCAAAGCAGTTCAAGGTATGCCAAAGCCTCACGACCGCAAAGCCGTCAGGCGGTTTATTGGCATGTGTGTCTTCTATCGGAGATTTATCAGGGACTTTTCAAAGATAGCCCGTCCATTACACGAATTGACTAAAGAAAGTGTCAAGTTTGTCTGGAGTAAAGAAGCTGATGAATCTTTTCAAGAACTTAAAAAATGCTTGACCACGGCGCCTGTCTTAGCGTACCCCAACTTCCGTAAGCCGTTTACAATATATACCGACGCGAGTCGGGAAGGCCTGGGTGCCATTTTGTCGCAACTTGACGATCAAGGTCAGGAACACCCAGTGGCCTACGCAAGTAGATCGCTCTTGGAAAGCGAAAAGAAGTATCCAGTTACGGAACTGGAAGGCCTAGCATTGCACTGGGCAGTCAAGCTGTTCCGGCCTTACGTGTACGGTAGGAAATTCACAGTTATCACGGACCACTTGCCGCTGGTTTACATATTCAAAAATAAGACCCAAGATGGCCGGTTTGCCAGGTGGATTGCTAGTTTGGGCGGAATGCATTTCGAAGTGCGATACCGTCCAGGCAAGAAGCACGCCAATGTGGATGCACTTTCACGAGCCAGTGTCACCCCGGAGATGTTAGCCGCCGTCGAAAGAGAAGTGTCCCAGTTGGATCTGAAAGAATGGGCCGACCATGCACGGTTTGCCGAATTAGTATCACAGCAACGTAGTGACAGCGCATTGAGACCCAGAATCGAATTCCTAGAAACTGGCCTGCTGCCTAAAGACGAACAGTTGTCTAAGCAGTTTTTGCTAGAAAAGCCACGCTATCTACTGAAAGGTGGGCTGCTAGTGCACTTGATGCGTTGGAGTAAGAATTCGGAGCCAGTGTTGCAAATCGTCATACCGCACAATTTAAAAGGCGAGATTCTGCAACAGTGCCATGGAGACTCATTTGCGGCGCATTTTGGCATTGGAAAAACATTCGATAAGTTAGCGCAAAGATATTATTGGGATGGCTATTTCCAAGATGTAGAGAGGTATGTGAAGCAATGCGCTATGTGCGCAAGGTTCAAGCAGCCGACCCGCCCGTTGACTGCGCCATTGCAACCGATGCCCGCTACAAATGGCCCCTGGGAGCGAGTCGGGGTCGACCTTTTTGGTCCTCTGCCTCCAACATCGAAGGGGAACACTTACATAATCGTTTTCACGGATTACTTTACTCGTTGGGTCGAAGCCGTACCATTACCGAATAAGACCTCGAAAGCATGCGCCACCGCTTTCGTTAGGGAAATACTCTGCCGGTATGGAAGTGCCAACGAGTTAGTGTCAGACAGGGGACAGGAATTCCTGTCGCATATGATGCAAGAAGTGTACCAAATCTGTGATATTACCAAGAAAAGCACTACGGCCTACCATCCTATGTGCAACGGGCTCACGGAAAGATTCAATAAAGTTTTGGGCACAATGTTGGGCATTTACCTAAAACAGTTCGGGAAAGAATGGGACAACGCGCTGCCCTTCCTGCTGTTCGCCTATCGCTCATCGATTCAGTCGACCCTGAAATTCTCACCATATCGAGTCCTTTTTGGACGGGAAGCACGAGTCCCCGGGGAACTTTCCGCGCAAACAGTAGAGCCGAAGAAAGTGCACGACTATGCCCAAGAAGTCGCTGCAGGGCTGCAAGCCATGAGGTCCATCATCCGATGTAATCTGCTGGAAGCACAGGAAAGGCAAAAGCAGTACTATGATAAAGATATACGAATCGGCGAGTTTAAAGTGAATAATTTGGTTTGGGTCCAAGCTGTCCCAAAAGGGCTGGGTGCTAAATTGCAGCCAAAGTGGGACGGACCGTACATCATTGTAGCAAAGCCGACGATGGTGGATTGCGTCATTCGACTATGGAATCAACCACAATCCCAGACGAAGCTCGTACACAATAATCGGTTGAAGCCGTGTCATGCGCCTTGGCAAGTACCACCAAGCGCAGAGGACGAAGATTGCGAAGAGCAAGCAGCCGATGTTAACGGACGAGGACCTAACCAGGATCAATTGGACAACGGCACAGGGGCGCCACCAACGTTGGAACCGCCTGTTCCGCGCCCCGAGCCAAATCCAGCGGGCCCGGATCGCGTTGTATCATTGAAGCCGCACCAGCCTACGCCATCATCGCCACCAACCCAGCCACGAATAACAGTCACAGAGGAGACGGCACCAATCGAGGACCCCTCGGCTTCGGGAGCGCAAGAGTCCGTAACCACAGGGTCGGAAACTGTACGGCCTGTCGCTCCGCTACCACCTGTGTTGTTACCCATCTCTCATCCCACAGTTTCGTCGATCCCAATCCCATTAGCGCCAACGGCTGGAGCAACAACCAATATCGCGCAACCGACCCGTACAAGAGGCAATGGATTGCGAGCGAACCCAAGGCAAACTGTGCGGTATGACCCGGCTCAATGGGCGACGTGACGATCGAGGACGATTCGTCTTAAACCCCCGGCGTGTGTGACGAGGGCTCCCGCAGACTGAATTTCAAATTGGCGCCAACAGAGCAGGGCTAATTAGAGTTTATGACGACCTTTGATTTTTCTGGACTAGAGGCAAACAGACCACCAGCACGACTACTAGTTTTCTTGTTTTCTGGGATCCGTGTTATTTACTTAGGATCCATTGGTGACCCAAGTCAAGAGGAAACTAATGCATCTCTTGACCTATCCTGTTTTCATAACATGACCTGATCTTTATTGCTTTTGGTTCTTGCTAGACTAGTTCTTGGACTATACCTCCATGTTGTAGAAAGGTATATAAGGCGGCGCCTTTCGATGTTTTGACGGTTACCATCATTATTCTTCCTTACGCTGCTGCCGTTTACGTCGCTAGTAAAGATTATTCTGATGGCTCGTTTTCCACGCCGTATCACGCCTGGTCGCTTCACTCCCTACGCTCGTTCGTTCGGTAAGCTGTTCTGAATGTGGTGTAGTCTGAGTTAGTGAATTCTCGCCCCTAGACATCGGTAACTACATCACAATATGCTATATGAATGCATGCACAAAGTCTTTCATTCCACGTTCTCATTCTGCGTAACTTCCGAGAATGTCACACAAATTGTAAGCTGTGAGAATGACCAATTTTTCTATGGTAATTTCTGCAAAGGGGAGGGTCCATATGTGAGAGTTCTCATAAACATTCTTTTCAACTCTGACGAATGAGTGGGACTAGCCATACTCTAACAAAAGAGGGAATTGATAACTTTTAGCAGGTCGTAGGGGTATCTACAATCACATTTGATTCCTGAATATGACATAACTTCCTGGGTATACCTGGCTGGAAGAGCAGTATAATCTGTACCCGAACAACAAATATGTACCAATAATAGCCCCCTTGACCACCATCCATGTTACCATTGCTGTGTTCAAAAGTCACAGGTACCCTCACATCCCTTCATCAGTAGTGGAGGTTCTGACAGGAGCTAGTGTCCAGCACAATATGACTTTGTAAGCAGTATCTTTTGTGACGACTAAATGCAATTCTAGCCTGGGGTTCATATATTTAGGTATTTCTTTGTTCAACCAAGGATAAGCTGTCTCAGACTCCGAAAGTTATGACAGAGTTGTCTCTATTATTCACGCCTATTATTCGGATTGGTTAAATCTTGTCTCCAGTGGACAGACCCTAGTCGCTTTTAGATCTGAGGTTTTAAAAAATTATTTGCTCACTATTGTGGGGAGTATGAAGGAACGTTACTGCATTTACCCAGGATGACTAGGGAATAACAAAAGATGAAGATTCGCGTGCGTGAGATGTCTCCATCTCATATTTTCTCACAGTCACCTTTACACCAACGCCACCACCTTCTGAGCATTTGTGAATGGTTTTTATGGCGAGGAACTTCAACTACTTATACCGAATTCGGGTCAACCCGACCCGAAATTTCGGGTCAGGGACTTTCGGGTCGGGTCGGGTCGGGTCTGACCCGACCCGTCGGGTTGAACCCGACCTGATCCGGTGTCTCGGTTGGACCTCCATTGCGAATGTTATGTCCCTGGGATTTGTTTGCCCGTACTTGCCATTTTAAGCTCGTACTGATGATCGATGATTAGATTTATGTTATTGATTCTGGTCTGAGAGGGCTTTTGGGTTACAGATTGCTCGAAATGAGGCATATGTTGCTCCATTTTTTGACGCACAGCTGGGGTAGCGTTGCCCCCATTTTGCGGAGCATAACTGGCCCATCTGAGCCTATATTTTACGCCGCAGAACTGGGCCGTTTTGTACTGTGGTAAATTGACCCAAGGAGTTGGACATATAATAGACGCGTCTATTATATGTCCAACTCCTTGGTCTAAACATTTATTTTTTGCTCTGTATTCTTATTTTGGGCGAAATCGAGTTTCCGAATTAACCAGCTGTTAATTTTGGCATGTTCAGAAAGTTTTGCGAGAAATGAAGAAAAGCGACGGCTGTCCGATATCTAATGCTATTCCGAGAAGGGCGGTCACGGCGAAATTTTGTGCACCAATTTCCAACGCCATACGCCCACCCTTGTGCTCAAGCTATCAGCGGCCTGTTATTTCGACGAGCGTTCCAACGTCAAGAAGTGGATCAAACGTCGAATCAGTCCAAAGTGACCATACAATATCCGGTCAGCTTGGTTCATTGTCGATCAGCGATGAGAAAAAATATCTTATGGCACTCCGCAATTCCAAACAGTATTTTCAAGTAGGCGACGGTGTATCCGTAGCTTTGGCCGAGTGGGATGCTGAAAAATGCGAGACTCGAACAACGAAGTATCGTTTTATTACAGCTTTATTATTTCACGATAGCAGCAGAACCCCTGTCACTATATTTCAATGTACCTGCAGCTCCGACATGCAGCAGCTGAAATCGTTTGACAGAACTTTGCCTTTGTCAGATCAAGTAATTCTGAACCTTCGAAATCATTACTGTCTGCATTGCAAAGCCACTCGTTTGCTGAGCATTTCCATCGATCCAGCTGGTGATGTGGAAGCTTGTGAGGACATCGAAATCGAGCAGCATGCCACTGATTCTCATCCTTTATGGTCAGTTAAACCTGCATTCGGAGCGTATGGAATGGTTACGCGGTCAAAGCAAGGTCGTTTATCATGTGTTAGCTGCGAAAAGAAACGACTGTAAGTTAGCAAGCATGGTGTTGTAGTTTGTCTAGAAACGCCTGCCATTCTTTCCTCTAAATGCATTTATTTTTTAGATGCTGCCATGTGTCAACGTTTGAAAGAGAGCATCGTAACTTCGAGATTGAACTTCCGCCTGTTTTGCCACCCGAGGAAAAGCTTTCAGTTCTATCTCAATTGCCGATTCCTTATTCAGAAGGACTACTCTCATTGTTTGCTTTTCCTGTCACAGGTAAGCCTTGGTTTTGGCACTTGAGTTTGAACGAACTCAGAAGCAGGTATTAATTCAGGAGTCGGCCAGGCATTTCAATCAACCGAGCTTTCATGCGCTCATGGATGTACGACGACGTCAAGAACACAAACGGAAGTCAAAAGCTGCACAATTTATGATGCTCTTGGTCGACCATACGCGGGTGGTCCCATGAATTGCAAGTAAGCTCTGTGTATTTATCAAAATGTGCAACCTTACACAGGACGTACTGCTGTAGGGTAATGGCTGCTCCTTGTCAATGCAAGGTGTATTTCGATGGCGGCAACGTTGGCGTAATCAACGTCAATAATAAGCATTTAGTTGAATATCAATTGCTGGAGCATTACTTGTCGCATTTTGAACGGGATGGTCTGCCTCTGGTGGCTTTTCATGACGCTTTGCAAAATCTCAATCGGTTTGTGCTTTTGTTGTGACTTTGTCGATCTTGTAGCTTTGTCTAATCTTTCGGAAAGATGAAAATCCAGTCAATGCCTTACGATATCTTATTCCGAGCTTGGAACGGTTTCATGGAGCTGGTCACTTTTGACGAAACTACAGGCTTTTGTTGTCCTACTTGCGGCAGGTACCTGTTTATTTTGTTGTTTAATATAAAGGTAGTGAAGGACACGGTTTTTTTAGCAAGCCATCCACAATTATCATGGACGGTACTGCCCTGGCCTGTCGAAAAGATTTGTTACCGAAGTCCTTTGATGAGTCCACTGAGAACTTGCCGACGTTGAAAGGCATTCGACACGAAGACAGAGTATTCACAGTTACACAAAAAACGAGGTTTGTGCCTGTATGCCAAGGGGCTTGAATGGATTGGTGTGAGAGATATAGATGTCACAGCAGTGCCCTCCCACAACACCCCAATCCTGTGTTGGGACTTCTGCCGCTTGAGGGCGTCTGTAGGAATCAAGGTCTTAGTGATCGATACCCTGTTTGGCATAGTGTGCATCCCAGACGTCTTTTTTTAGGAGACTGCTTCATCATTTTGCAACAGGCGAAGTGAAGGGGGAAAAGAAAGAGATGGAAGCAGAGGATGTGCGGCTATTGTTGGAACGTGTTCATCGAGAGTTTTGCGATTCGGCTTTGAAACGACTGCTAGATCGTCTAACCGGAAACGGGCAAAGAAAAGCCACTGATAGTTACAAGTTATTTCTGCGAGAAATTGCCAAGAATACACCCGTCAGCGGACATTTCCAATTCGGATTATTTGCGGACGAGGCAATGCAAGCACTTCAAATGATTGCGACAAATGAATGCGATATTGGCGACTCGCAGAATCTCGAGGCTGTTGCGAAAATGCGGGTTTGGTTTCCTGGATTTCTGCAGTGCCTTGAACCAATTCGACAGCTCCATGGCAATTTGCCAGAAGATGTTCGCTATGTGATTCGAATGATGGTATCAAAGTTACAAAACTTAGCTCAAACAGCAAGAGACGAGGAAGAAAGGCGCCGGGGCCAAGACGTGTATGGTCAAACGCAAGTGAATGATCCTGTTTCAGCCATGCAATTTTTCCCATCTTAGCCAATGATTCGTGGCCGAGGAAAATATGGGGACGAGAGAGACGAGAGACAATCGAAGGACGAAGCAGACACGTGTACAAAATATCGCCATGGCCACCGTATCCTTGGACCTGGAATCATGTTATATTTGTGCCCGCACAAAATATGCTACGGTTTCACTGTGATGGAAAGTTATGAAAGCCCTCGAATGCCATTTGAAGTATTTCGTTCAAGATACGTACCACCAAATATAATCTACGACAACCGCTTGTAAGTTGCATGTTTATTGCTTGAAGCGTGAGCCTTTGATGTTTAGCCTTTGCAGATTTTTTGTTGATCGTTTTCACTGGAACAATCACACTGCATGCTCGATAGGATATGATTTGCAGCGCTACGATGCAGATTCTACTGTTTCTGGTGTCAACTCGCAAGTGACTGAACAATTGAATTCATGCTTGCAGAAAGTTAGACGTTCGTTGTCGTACATGTCTTATAAGAAATTCATGTCCCATTTGAAAATGTTTTTGTTTTTGCGTAATTCTAGGATTATCTCTGACATGTGACAGGTTTTTATCAGCGTTTGTTTTTTCCCCTCTTTCAAGATGGAGCTTGACAAGAAGCATCGAGTACTAACTGAAAAAAAGTTGGCTCAGTTGCAATGTTGGTTCTTATTAGTCTGTTTTCATATTATATCATATAACAATGTAATAAAGAGCCGAGCGTAAATCATCATAAGCACATTAGACACATAAAATTTTTAACCTGGTCCGTACTTTCCACACCCACACACGTTTTATGAAACCATCCCAATGAACATCTTTGATTCTTACAATGCACCCAAGACGTGACGCTAGGGTCTGATGTAACAGGATCCCGAAGAAAACAGCAGTAAATACTGAGCCATACCCTATCAAAACCCAACTTTGGTAAATTCTCACTTTGAAACGGCGAGACAGATCCAGAATTCAACATGTGCAGTAGGTGCTGGCGCATTCCAGGTTGATCATACAGTTTTGTTTCAGGTCTTCCTCCAAACAACAATTCGATAGCATAAGCTATTGCAAATAAACCGCAGTCGACAAAGCCGGCTTGCTCAGGGATTTGCAAGATGTCAACGCACACGTCGCCCTGTCGGTCTTGTAAGTGGCCGTAGACTTCTGTGATTTGACGACGCAATTCATGGTTGCATTTTAGACGATCCACTCGCGGCTCCTTCGAATCGTAAATGAGAACAGGACCCGAACCACAGTAGCCGCTGGTCAACCAATGACCCACATTTTTAAAGATTATCAAAGAGAGACGAAAGCCACATACCTGCTGCGGTGACGAAATGCGGTTCCCCGTCATCAATCAAGTCGTAGCAGTTCATCTTCCAATAGATGTGCTTTATCACAAAACGTAAGACTTGTGCGAGCTGCGCTAAAATACAAACACATTTTATGATATTACGAACCCCAAAAAAGTGGCATACCAAACTTTATCGTATCCGTCGTGGCAAAATCCTTCCGATGCTGTGGATTGACATAATCAATCTCGGCCGGCCAATAATCGGGTTTTGGTTGATTCGCGTAACGGGGGTGGCACCCACCATTCAACGTATGCATGATGCCTTTGAGTATTTGCTTGAGTGCTGGGGCGCCCATCGTTTTTAAAGGCTTTCCGGGCTTCGGCAAAGTTGCCCTGATACTTTCGTTCATTACGCTACTATTCAGGACCTAAAGGAAGATTTGTATTACAGAATGGTTACAAGCTCACGTCAGTTCCCCTCCTAAAACTTACGGACTGATTCCCCATTCGTCGGTTTGAAGAATTTCCTTTCTTAAATCAGACCTGTTCACAGCATTTCGGAGGATCTTGCTGCCCTCACAATGAACCAGGCCGAGAGTATCGGTGTATACGACGGCCATCCGCATCTGTACAGCGGTCGGTTTTGATAGATTTTCGTATTTTCGTATTTGCTTTTTGATGCTTGCCTTGATTCTTTTCAATTTGGTGCCTCTTTTTCTTTCTCCTAGACCGGAAAATCATACTTGGCAAACCGTCTGTGCAACATTAAAATGATTCACATTTCCCTAAAAATCGAACCACAGACTTACGCTTCTTGGTGACACCTTCTTGATCGACCAATGGCGTATGCATGCAGGCTCCCTCCATTCGACAAAGACAAATCTCGTCAGTTCCCTCCCACCTCAAATATTCAACTTTTGATAACGGGAACTAAAATAAACAGCTATAAACAAAGTATTTCAACAAATAAAAATTATGAGCCCCAACCGCTGCTACCAACAGTTTTCACAAAACTGGCCCACCTATGGGCAAAAAAATGGCCGCACAGCCGCCCCATCCGCGCGGCGTAAAATGGAGGCTCAGCTGGCCCAGCTGTGCGTCCAAAATGGGAGCGCCACCCTGTCGAAATCTGGTAAAAAATGTATTACTCGTACGATTAACTTTGAAAATGTAAAGCCCCGCTGAGAACAATTGTTTGATTACAATTTGATTTCCTGCGTAGGAGCCCTTGGCAGCGCACCCTAATGGCAATGCGTTGGCCAAATTATGAATTAAACTCTGCAGTGGAAGAGTCTGGATCATTATCAGTAGCTGGAAAAAATTGTACGACGCCTGATTATTTGAGGACTCCCTATCATAAAGTGTTATGCTACAAAAGCCTGTTTTGGAGAAAATTGATCTAAAGTTAACTCTCTGCTGAGGCCAATTTCGCCTTGCAGCAGTCGTAATAGCACAAAACCCCTTATGCAAGGAACTTCCCAGTATTTGGGTCACATGACACTGTTAGGCTCTGGACATCCCACGGATTTTGGTGAAGGCCTTTCCAAACGACAAAACGTCCAGTCGTTTGGAAATGCCTTCGCCGAAAACCGTTCCCAGGTCAAGGCGGTGACCGAGGCGCTGTTAAAATGAGAACCTACGTGGAAAGCACAAACAATAAACCCCATTCTTAGAAGTTTTAAATCCAGATTGAGGCAAATCCATATACTTTCTGTCACACCGTATCACTGCTGTGAGCTGCTTGCTGCGGGTATCCAGATGCGCTCCGCACATGACGAATACAATTTTGGTGCTCCACCCTTTTTCCACTCGTCTTTTTATCTTTCATCTTTACGAGGGAAGTGCAAAACGTTCGTAGCCTTGGTGAGACTGGTGCTCAAAATTCGTGAAATTCATTGGTTATTCCTTGGACCTACCTCCACATGGGCGACCATATTTCAAGAACGCGTGAGCGGATCTGTGACTTTTTGCATGGGTTCTTGTAGGATGTGTGGCAATTTAAAGTACATGTCGCTGTTGCAGCTCATGAGCAAGGTACTCAGGCTTTTTTGAACTTTTTGAGCTCCCTACGAACACTATCTTTGTGTGATAAATATTCATTGAAAAGCGTCTGGAAACAAGCTTCCAGAGGAGAAAAGGAACGCGCAGAACCCATTCATTATACTGTAGGAAACCTCTCTTCTCTTGCACGCAGGTTTTTGATTTTAATTTTTAATTTTTAATGCACCAATCGCCGCACACAATAACGCAGCACACATTTAACTTTCAAACAAACTAAAAATAGACAACAAAACTCACAAAATGGGCATATTGCATACGAGTTTTGTTCAGTTCGCTAGTGATCAGTTCACTGTTATTTTTATTGGAGCTTCTAACAGGCCTTGCATGTTTTGCGACAGTAAAACGCCAGCCATTTGAACTGCCGACATTGTCTGGCCCAAAGAGGACAGTTCAAGAATCCGTCTTCGCATGATGAACCTACAGTAGGCGTAAAAAATTCAACTTGGGTATCTTCAACTTTATTAAAAGCCAAACCCACCTCCGCTGGGTGGACTCGGAGGCTTGGCAGTCGAAGTCTCTTGAGAGGATTCTGGATTCGAAGTCGGCTTCGGTTCTGGTTTCTGGCCAGAAGGAACTATAATCAAAAAGAAAACAGAAGAAGATAGCCCCTGTTCTTTCGCCAGTTTCATATCGTTACTCCTATTTTTTCTTACCGCACAAGCCAGTACTGTCTGCCTGAAGGTCGAACACTTGATGGCATTTGGAGCCAGAGATGCCTTTCTCAAATGGCCTTTCTCCAGCTACATTCCCACCAACACCGTAATTACAAAAGACCAAATATCCAGAACCGAATCCTTGCACATTCTCGCAATGGGAGACAGCGCATCCAATGTCTGACGTTCTCGCCCAGACCACCTAAACAAGGTTAAATTACGGCATGCGTAACCCTCATGCCCAACCCTATCTGTGACTGGGAGACGTCATCGATCGATAAATCTTTCCCACTCTTTATGGCCTGCAGGGCGCGAATGTTACACAGGCAATAGAACGGCTAGACCCACCTGAGTGTAGTGACCACAGACGAGGCTGCATCGATTCGATTGCACATCGTAGTCCTTCACCTCGTCGCCCCACTTGTCCACCACATGCTTCAGTGCTGGTTTCATGGACCCCACGTAAATATTTTCTCCAACGTACGAAAATCCAGCGACATTCGATCTCTCAGCGAAAGAGCTGTGGTCGAATTTGCATCTAGCCGCGAACGATTCAGCTAGTTTTGCTAAATCATCGTTCCATTTCTAAAAGGTTTACAAAAAAGGTAGAAAAAACTGTGCAGACACTCAAAAAGCTGGGGTCTCCACTATGATATAGCTGTAACCACTTATAACAGAATTTTACAGCTTCTCGCTTGCTGCTCGCGCAACACATCTGCTTCCCACTGGCTTAGCTTGATATCGACTAGTACAGTAGTTTTATAGACGGGGGGTGGGATTAATATAACAGTTATTATTACTAAGCTACGGAAACACACGTACCAATTTGAGCATAGCTGTTGCACCAGCTCGAATCCGCCACTCGTTATGCGTACTCAGGCAATCCTCCTTGTCCGAATCGCTAAGCTTAATAATTGTCGACAAAGCGGTTTGAATATGCAACAAAATAACAAATGCAATAAATGTGGTCATTCTCAACAGAGGTCACAGGAATCTTCGGTGCAGGATACGATACGAGTGAGTGGACGAAAATGGAGTGGAGTGCCTTGCCTTATATGTGAATTGTGACCTTGACATACGGACGCCTGAGCAACGCCTATTTAATTCTGTGGCAACAAGTGGTCAGCTGGTTTGCCGAAAGACGTAAACAGAGTATCTTCTGCAAGTACACGACTCTGCTGAGTAAATAACACGATCTTGTAAAAAAATATAAGAAAATCTCGGACGAAAATTGTTTGTTCAGTAAGATAGGCTGGGAGTAACAAAACGAAAAATGACTGAGTATTTGTTGAAACAGCAATAGCAATAACATTTTCCAATCGTGTTGAATCAGATGCCTTCCCGAATTTGAAATTTTTCAGATGTTTCTTGCAAAGAAGGTTTCCTAATCGTAAGATTTGCAGAACCTGTTTGTTTTTATGTTTCTTGATTAATCTGATCATGAGCCATTTCCTCTTTGCCACACCAACAAGTGTCTCCAGATGTGTTCGGGAGAGCAGAATCTCACAATAATTGCATTTTTCAACAAAAATGCAACAAGACTGAAATGGGGGTGCATGATGGAGAATATAGTAGATCTACCAGAATACTTATACCACCTCGGTGATGTGACGGCACTGGCGGAAGACGTTTTTCTTGGAGGGCCAGGGTCCGACTCCCAGTCCACATAGAAAGCAGTGAAGGCCTTTTGCGCCTTGCACGCCAGGCATGGTCGACTAATCCTTCCTTCAGGGTCGAATCCGGATCCTTCACAAGGCACAGCCAGGGTATGATTATACAACCCAAGGAGCAAGGGCCGAGGCTTTTGTGCACTTAACCAGCCCTAAATCGCTACGGTGCCAGAAGTCCGACACGGCATCAGCAGAAGCCTTTGAAACTCTCATGCTTTTTCTATACGGAGCTTGTGCCCTGAATAAAACCTTGTGAGCACCATTTTTTTAATATTCGAGTTGTTTCGCTATCGAGTTAAATCAAATTTCTGATCATTTTATGTTCTCTAATCTTCTGCGTATATTCATCTCCCAGTTTGCGCGCAACACCAATGAAATGAGTGAATGAACGAACGACTCCTGTTTTGTGCTGACGGCTACTTTTTATTCGACTGCTTAAGCCTTATACTTCGAGAAGTAAAATAAGGAGCAGGCACTCTCCGCAGTCTTTGCCCTATTTGGCAGTCAATCAGTCTGCGTCGGAGCTTTACTCTTTCACGCAAAGCCCGTCAGCGTCTTTCGGCAAATTGAACACTTCTTCGCACTTCGATCCAGGAATACCCTTTTCGTAGGGCTTTAGACCTTTCAAATTACCTCCTGGTCCGTAATTGCAACAGAGTAAATACCCTGCTCTTCCGTCTAAAGACAGAAGACCTTTTGCATTGATGATTTTGTTGCATTTCACCATTGCGCAGCCGATTTCACTCGTTTTTGCCCATACTACCTAAAAACGATTTGCTCTTGCAGAATCGCCCGTATTCTGTTTTTTTAACCTTCTAAAATCATGCTGGTTTCTTAGAGTTTGCAGGAAGCAGATAGTTAGCATGATTTTCTGTGGTCTCAGCTAATCCAAAGTTAGTAAGAACAGCGTGGTGGGGTTCTATGGGAAACTGTGCAAAATGAAGTCATACAGTAGTGGATCCGACAAATTGCCTTGACCAGTCTTGGGAAACTGCATGGTATGGTCATTATATTCGCACTTTCGAAATTTGGGTTTGTTGAGTTCGCGAAGCATACCTGAGTGTAATGGCTAAACTTTCCCTGGCTCTCGTAGTCCTGAACGGCAGCTGCCCAAACAGTTACAGCGTGTTTCATAGAGGGTCTATTGACACCCATATAGATATTTTCGCCCACGTATCCCGCGTAACCTGGCACGTTACGTCGTTGTTGGCTCGTCGAATGATTAAAAATGCATCTCGAACTAACACTCGCAGCAAACCTTGCTAATTTATCGTTCCAGGTCTAAATTAGAACATGAAGAAGTTTAGCAGGTTTAGCTTAGCTTTGATTTCGACATGTTCGTGCTATGCGTGGCGCAACTTACTAATTTCATCATGGCAGTGGCACCAGCATTAATTCTCCATGTATTATGAGAATCGACCAATTGCTCCTTTTCATCTGTGTTCAAGTCTATTGCCGTCCTGGAGCTGGCCATGATCACGTCAACGACTAGGAAAATAATGCATGATCGGATAATGAGCATGGTCGTCATACCTCCCTAAAGTATATCGAAACTGAGCTCTCATCATGGAGGCCTTTCTGTTATATCTAACATTGAGTTTGAAGTCCATAATTTGCCCCGTAAAATTGATCATCATATTATCCCCATAGCAAACGCTGACACTTTGTGCCACGCCTCTACTAGATACGAATCGCAAGCCACTTACGCTGTGACTGATCATTTATGAAAATAAGCTGCACTCAAGTCATGTTTTCGTGAAATTCTGAGCAGACCGAACACTTTTTGAAGAGAACTTAAAAAATATTCTTCACCTGCTCAAATATTATGAACAGTACGGATACCATACTCCACATGTACAGTAGGTAGACATTCACAAGGACGCACGACCTGGGGTGCAAACTGCACGGGTATTCACAGTCAATAAAGGTACCTTCACCTGCTCATAATCTGGTCATGTTTCAATTCCGCTGTTTCATCAGGGTAGATCTTTTCCCTTGGCTAACCCATAAGCTAAGGCGACAGAATACACCAGCTCGCATGCTGAAAGACAAAGGTATCAGGTTTATGGCAGACTAAAAGGGCAGGTACAGTAATTATTTTCTGATGCTCACTCTTCTGGCGTCTCTTAGTGCCTCTTTGCCGGGCAGGGTAAGGATAATAAGGGGGTGGGGGTCAATAAAGCCATACAAAAGCCATTGACCTTGCCAGGAAAGTTTAATATTTCAGCTATGCCTCGTTTGGTCTTCGTCGAAGCCCTGCTACTAATGGACATTCCTTAAAACCCTGTTGATGATATACGGTTTTCCTTCAGTCGGTCGCACTGTGACCACTGTAAAAATATTAGAGCTGGCGGGCAGTCAATGGTCAGTTAAACCATCGTCAATGATGCGGGTCTCGGATTTCCTGACTGTAGTAGCAAGCTTACTCTTTAATTACGCGAATGCAGCCTGTAAGTTTTTCAGTCTTTTTTCTGATTTGGTTCCCTTCGTCTACTCTGATAATTTCAGGCAACCAAACATATTGTCAGAGCGATGGTGCCGTTTTTTACAATGGAAAATGCTACAAATTACACAGTCAATCAAACACATGGTCTGCCACCCAGTGCGATGGCAAGCCTTTTGGGCAGCCACCTCAATATCTGAAGGGACGGGTGGCTTATTTTGCGGACATGGCGATGTTTAATGCAGTTGTCACCAGTGTTTCGGGTGGGAGTACCAGCATGATATGGGTAGGCGTGCGCGCGGAAACTGGAGGAACGAAACTCTCGGATTATTGTTGGATGACTGATTCAGACACGGAGGGATCTCAATTTACGACACAAAATATTTCGATTGACCTTTCTCCTGGAAGCTCTCCCGCTTGTCTTTATGTCAGCATGCAAGCTCTAACTACATTTTACGCGGGTGCATGCGACGTAGGAAGTGGCTATGGGTATATATGTGAACTTAGTAAGTCAGCTTTTTTTATGACTGTCTCTGTTAAGCCAAAAACGAAACTACAACAGGTTGTAACGACTCTCTTTCGCCCGCCGAATGCCCTGGAGTTAGCACAAACGCAAACTGCGGCAGTGGCGTTTGTGATATAACAGTAGCAGCGACAACAAGTACCAAATCGACAAGCACCACTTTATCAACGAAAACATCCACGACTACCACCACTACGACAACAACATCATCATCTTTAACGACAACGAGCTCGTCGAGCACCAGCACATCAAGAGCAGCTGCATCAACAGTGACATCCCCAGCAACAACACGCGCAGCAACTCAAAGAGTGGATCCGTCAGCTAATTCGGAAAGCACAGTTGTTACGAGCTTATGTAGACAGAGCACATCGGTCGCTACCTCAACCACTTCATCATCACAGCTTGGAACAACGACCAGCTCTACGTCGTTGATTCAAACAACTACTTCACTGTCCCCTGCCATCACTAGAATCGCAACCTCTACAGCAGAATACACTACCACAATCAGGTCGAGTCCAATTGCTACGACTCCCAGGGAATCGACAATAACTTCGACAGCCCTGGCAAGTAAAGCTACTCCAAGCGCCACCAGTTTTGTAAAAAGTTCTACCACTGTGACAGCGCCTGATACAGCCTCTACCACCACCACCACCACCACCCAAGCCACAAGCACGAATGCTATGCTGACTGCCAGTCATACGCCCCCACATTGGGCGAGCTCTCTGACTGTCAGCACCAACGCGGTGACCACCAGCACCGAAGCGGCGACCTCCAGCTACAATGCTGCGGCCCCCAATATTCAAGCTGCAACAACCAGCGCCCAAGCGGCGAACTCCAATATCCAAGCTGCAACCACAAGGGCCCAAGTGGCAACAACCAGTACTCAAACTGCGACAACAAGCGCCCAAGGTGCGACCACAGGCACTGAAGCGGCGACCAACACCAGTGCCCAAGTGGCGACCACAGGCACTGAAGCGGCGACCAACACCAGTGCCCAAGGTGCGACCACAGGCGCTGAAGCGGCGACCAACACCAGTGCCCAAGGTGCGACCACAGGCGCTGAAGCGGCGACCAACACCAGTGCCCAAGGTGCGACCACAGGCGCTGAAGCGGCGACCAACACCGGTCCCCAAGGTGCGACCACAGGCGCTGAAGCGGCGACCAACACCAGTGCCCAAGGTGCGACCACAGGCGCTGAAGCGGCGACCAACACCAGTGCCCAAGGTGCGACCACAGGCGCTGAAGCGGCGACCAACACCAGTGCCCAAGGTGCGACCACAGGCGCTGAAGCGGCGACCAACACCAGTGCCCAAGGTGCAACCACAGGCGCTGAAGCGGCGACCACTAGCACCCAAGCTGCGACAGCTAGCGCTGAATCGCCGACCACTAGCGCCCAAGCTGCGAACTCCAATATCCAAGCTGCGGCAACCAGCGCTAAAGCGGCGACCACGAGCACCCAAGGGGCGACCTCCAATATCCAAGTTGCGGCAACCAGCGCTAAAGCGGCGACCACGAGCACCCAAGGGGCGACCTCCAATATCCGAGCTTCGACAGCTAGCGCTGAAGCGGTGACCACCAGCGCCCAAGCTGCGACCACAAACGCCCAAGCTGCGGCAACCAGCGCTGAAGCGAAGATTAATAGCACCGAAGCGGCGACCCTTAATGTCCAAGCTGTATCGACCAGCGCTACATCGCCGACCGCCAGCACCCAAGCTGTGACCTCCAATATCCAAGCTTCGACAGCTAGCGCTGAAGCGGCGGCCACTAGCACCCAAGGGGCAGCCTCTAGTACAGAGAGGGCCACCATTAGCACAGAAACGGCAACTACCAGTAAACAGTCTGCGACAGCCAGTAATCAAAAGAAATCTGACAGCACTCACGCAGTGTTCAAAACCAGCGACACCATTTCCACAAGTTCAAGGATGCTGACGAGTACATCTGTAAGCGAGTCTGCAATGGGACCTAAGGGCACAGCGCCTTCGTCAGCATATATGACCTCAGCGTCCATGACGTCAGCATCCAGTTCTGGTACTTCTCTCCTGATCAGCCCTTTTTCGGCGCCCACAGCTTCATTTGAGCGAGGAACCCCTGCTGTCGGAGTCGCAACAATGAACATATGCAGCGTGACAGGTGGCGATGCCTGTCTGACAACTACAGCCAGTGCGGTTGGCACAAATGTAGAGACCACGCCCCGTCTATCGAGCGCACGAACAACTACGGTGAGAACCGCCACATCTGCTGTACAGACACAGACCATCCTTTTCTCGACCAGTCTAACCTCCACCACGTTGTCTTTTTCCACCAGTACCACGGCTTCAAGAGGGTTGGGGACTGCGGCATTTACTTCGTCATCCACAAGTAACATAGGCTTCCCAAGTAGTTTATTCGCCTCTGTTTCTTCACCCCAAACGCTCCCCTCTAAAGGTCCTGCGACAATTTTACCGTTTGCTTTCCTAGCCTCTTCTTCAAAGCTGCCCAGTTCCATAACGACAATGGCTTCTACAAAACAGGTCCCATCTTGGCCGCTCAGAACAACCCTTTTGTTATCTACACAAAATCAATCGTCGATACCGTCCCTTGTATCACATTCTACAGCAACGGGTCAGTTCATGGGCAGGTTATCTATGGCATCGCAACCATTATCCTCCTTGTATCCAACGGCCATTGT
This sequence comes from Mesodorylaimus sp. YZB2_4, assembly GCA_030248295.1. Taxonomy (NCBI): domain Eukaryota; kingdom Metazoa; phylum Nematoda; class Enoplea; order Dorylaimida; family Dorylaimidae; genus Mesodorylaimus; species Mesodorylaimus sp. YZB2_4. The sequence continues at coordinate 93,020 of JASANH010001517.1, read as the reverse complement.
GTCGTCCTCTCCGAGCTCGTTCGGAACACCCAATGACTTGTCGTTCGTAGCTTCGTCAAGCATAAGATATGAGACTGTTACAATAAAGCCCTCATCGATGACGTCGTCAACCACAGTAAGTTACCAAGCTGCAACAAGTAATTCTGCTCCGTTTACACCTCCTACTAACCATGCATCGATGGACCCAGATGGTCTACTGGAAAACTCGCCTGTGCAGTCAATTCCGCTCTCATCCTCAATAACTCGAGCCGCAACGGACAAAACTAGTGTCAGTGGCTCGAGACGAACAAGCAGTTCTACACATATCACAAAGTCCAGGACAAATGGAGCAGACAGTGCAGGCACAGCAAAGCCAACGAGTGAGTTAACTCCGTCAGAGTCTGCTTCAACAGCCTTTCCTCGGACCTTCTCTGATTCTGCACCGAATTCATCCACTGTTAGCATCAGTCCTGCTCGACCTACAAAAACTCCATTGTCAACAAAAATTGAGTCAAAAGTTTTAACTTTTCCTGGCAATTTTACAAAGAGCCCCTCTGCTACTCCGCATTCTCCTGCAAGTGCTTCCCTCCGGGAAGCGTCAAATAAATCGAGGGAGCCGGCAGGCAGTGCAATATTTTCTACAAGTTTCTCAATCACGCATGCACAGCCACAAGCGCAAACACAAATGCAAACTGAAAAATGGCCTGGCGGTTCAAGCAGCAGCTATGCATTCAATATCGATGGCGGCTCGACGCCAATCAGCATTTTCCTCAAAACTGGCGCCTTTCCAGGATTTACGCAGAGCGTAATCGATGATACCGCTGATATTCCAAGATTCAGTTTTGTTGTAGAAACAACCCAAACCCCAACTACACTTAGTGCTCCCACGAAATCAAGAGACTCCACGCTTTCGGGAAGCTCTGAAACCATGAAGCAGCCTGCTGGTATTGATCGGCCACAAAGAGGGCCCGTAACCACATCCACTTACACACATACTCCTGTTAACACAGTCTCCGTCACAGGAACAGGCCCGAGTTCAATCCTCACACCGACCCCTAGGACAGCAGCACCAAGCACGAAAAAGATGAGCCTGGGAAGTGGCTCCACTAAAGTCAAAAGTCAGAAGCTGGGGCCTAACCAAGCAGCGATCATATATCCCGACCAAAGCCCTGTTACCGCAACAGGAACATCTACCTCGCCCTTTATTCCTTATTACGTCAGCTCGTTACAGAACTCACGATCAGACAAAGTGGATCTGGCCACTGAAAGCAGTGCTGAACCCTCTGATCCGCACACCCTGGACAAATCAGACCTGGAAATCACACACTCTCCCAGACACGTAAATTCATTCGCGGAGTCCAAACCCGCTGAAGACGCTGACGACGAGCCCAAATCAGAATACAGCGCAGGTCCCGTGACCACCCAAGCAGGAAACAACAGGCAGGGTAGTGAGCCAAATACCCGTACAACTGACAACTTCATGGCCAATCGAACACCTGCCAAACCTGGAACATCAATGACCACCACTAACAGCTCTTCACCGGAAAAAATGACGAGATCGACTGAGCCCGGACAGTCCAGAGAACAGACTCGCAATCCCGCGGATCAAGTTGACTCAAAAGTCGAATCACCAGAGGAGACTAAAGTTGATGAGAAAAGGGACTGCGACTCTAAAGGCCAAAATTGCGTGGCTGCGAGCTCGACGGACGCCAAAGTCCAAGAAAACGAAGGTACAACCGTTGACTTGATAGCAATACTTCGCAGCGCGCCACCTTGGATTCCGTCCGTGCAGTCTCCATCTTATCGGAACAGTCACCACGATCAGACAGAATCGACTCTGATTGGTAGCGACATCCAGCCGAACAATATAGCGCAGGGAGCCGAGGCGACTATTTTCCAATGGCAGTGGGTACTCTCTTTAGAAACAGGGTTGGCTCTAACTCAACACCCAACACACCCTCAAAATAGCCTCACCCCAGGGACATTTGCTAGTAAAGGATCCGTCGAAGCGTCACAAGCTTCAGCCGTTGCGTTGCGTTGCTTCAGACGAACCTTTGCATCCTGCACCCGTCACGCCCAGCTCACAAAGAATAGTTCCAAAAGTGGGTACATCACTCTCAATTATCACGGGCAGATCGCAGAATCCAGCCCCAACGAGATTCACGCCAGATGAGGGCGGGGCCAACACTGCACTAGTTACGGATAAGTCCGCCGCTTTCGTTCATCCGTTTGATACAGAAAGGGAGACTGGTTCACAGGAGTCCGAGTCCGAGGCTACGGGGTACCCAGAGCAGGCGAATAATGATGAGAAAAGCACAGCTAATCAGCGAGTAAAGGAGCCTTCACCCCAGACAGCCGATATTCCATACACCAAGACCCCTGTGCATGCAAGAAGAAATCTTCCAGGGGAGCCAGCGATGCCAGAACTACCAGTAATGCACCCAAAAAATATAGCAGCGCAGTCTCAATCAGAGACCCCAGGAACATCAGAAAAGAGCACTGTAATTAATGTTCGGAAATCGACGCAGCTGGCCTTAGAAAAAAGTAGAGTAACTCAAGCGGCCGCACTTACAACAAAAATTGCGACATCTAAATCGAGAAATGGGGCCATTCCCTCAAACACCATGGCCACTACTTCTTTATCGACCGAATCAGTGAAAACAGACTCCACTTCTCCAACTGCTACCGCCAGCGATATCCCAAAGTCAACTTCCGGTAAGATTGCTGCTCAATCTGCACCTTATTATTATGTGCCCTTGCCATTTTTCAGATGCAGCCACTCTCAATTCGTGCAAACCCACCGACTGGGGGCCTTTCAGTGCTTGTGCAGCAACATGTGGTGAAAACGTAGTGCGAACTCGTGTTCGCGAGTATATTTCCAATGATTCGTCTGTCAAGTGTCCAGTGGAGAATGAACCAGAGAAATGCGAATTGCCCATTTGCAAACCAGTAAGTCCTCACAATGCATGTTGCAAATAAGCCTAAAAAAATCATTCTTTCTGAGTTCAGCCCCCCATGACGCAATTGGAACAAGTCATAGCAGACGCGTCCATGGACATCGGCTGTATCTGGCTCATACTAGTTCTTGCGGTCTCCATCATTGCGGCGGTCATCAGAAGGTAATACAGGATTGATGAGACATAGTGCAAAACCATCGCAGGGCTTCAATCATTTCAGACCAAGGGAGTATCTGCCTGTTCTCTACTTGAATTTCGACATCAGCCTCCTCATTGCGCATGTGCTCGTATTGAATTTTGCCAAACGGAAAGATGATCAATTCAGCAAAGTGAGCACTGCGTGGAGGCTTATCTTAACAAAGGATGACAAATAATAAATTTCAGATGACATGTAAATTGGCGGCCACTGGCATGCAATATTTCTTTTTGGTCTCGTTCTCCTTTCAGCTGATGGAAGCCCTCTACATTTATAGCATTTTGACTTTTGTGCAATTCAAAGCTAAGCCAATGGTTGGAACGAAGATGACGATGGGCCTTTGCTGGGGTAAATTTGAATTTATTTACCCTTTCTTTTGCCCAACCTATCACTCATTTTTAGGTGTGCCTCTGCTGGTGACTGCAGTCACAACAGCAACGTCATTTGATAATGTGATGTCAGAATTTTCGTAAGATTGCCATTTTTTGGCAGTTTTCTCAAATTAGTTTTGAGCCTTTTTAGATGCTGGCTGAACCACGAGAAAAATGTTTTTTTGTACACATTCTTGCCAGTCTTGGCACTCGCTTGCCCGACTTTAATTCTGTTGGGAGCTGCCGGTGGCGAAGTCCCTGGTTCCCCTCGTGATGTCGTTATCTCATGCAGGCATGCAAAAACCTTTCTTTTCATGTCAAGTATCGACGTTTTTACTTTTTAGAATCGCCCGTGGCGGCATGGCCATGGTTTTCGCGACAGGATTTGCGTCCTGGTTTATAGGATCGTCAGCAGTGTACTCCATGAGAGTGTCGTTGTTTGTGGTTGTCATGGGCCTGAACATCACGCTCGGCGTCCTTGTCTTTCTTTATCACTTGTTATCTGACGACAAGGTAAGAATTGGAAAAAAAGGCTGATATAAAGTTGAACACTAGCCATTTTCAGGTTCTGAACTTCGCAAAGAAGATGTGGCAGAAAATGAAATCTACTTGACTAGAGCTTTGGATATAGCGCCACATCATCAAACGCTTATGCGCTTATATGTGCGCACTTATTGTTGACAAAAGTACTTGTTGCTGTACTATTACATTACTGTAGAAAGCATGATTTGTATGTTTTAACTGCAGACTCGCTATCTGTTCGTGTGTGGGCGGTGTGATTGATAATCACGAGTCAGTAATTTGCGGTCCTAAATCTTAAATCCGAGTATTTTTACTTCTTGGAGGTGTTTCTCAGTGGTTCATTGATTTTTGCAATAGGATCGTCTCTGAAATGTGAAAGCTCTCCTACTCGTTTGGCAAAAATTTCCAGCTACAGTATTGTGTGTGATTAGGACGAAACTTTTTTGTGCACTTTTTTACATTTATATCATGGAAAATAAAATATTTGCTCGTCAATAGCGTTTGCACGACCATTAGCCAAAAAGAACACACTGCCATGGCGCAAACTATGCGCCCTTTGAGAAGAGACCACTTTATCACCAGATCTCAATGTGAAGATCTCGATAAACAATGGTTTCCTTCGGAATTCAATGTCTTTATCTTCAGCGGAGTCCAACTGGGCCAAAAATCCCTCCAACTTCTTGTCATTAAAGTCCGCACTGTCCCAAAGTTTTACTGCCTTCAAGTGCCTATGCGAGGCGACGGCACGACCCAAATCCTGATCCAGGACTGATGTTGCGTACAATCTAAGTTCTTGCAATGTTCTAATCGATGATATTAAATTGGCAAAGGCGGATTCTTCAAATTGGCACAACCCATCGTCAGGATCGCTGCCGGGTAATAGCGGTCTGAGTGGGCCACTGGGCGGGACGAGGAAGAATCTCTTCAAATTTGGTAAATTTTGCGCCAGATCAGATGCCAACTGGTTAGCAATTGTTAGCCGGGTCGCGTGCCATGTGAACGTGGTCAGTTTCGGCCACGTGTGTTGGAGAAGGGACGAAAGATGCCTGGTCGATGTCTTGATCGATCCAAGACGGCAGTTCAATTGTTTTAGATGTTGCCGGACTTGAGAAAGGCCGATTTCTTCCAGGAGCGACTCATGTTCGGTTTCTTTCTCGTCCTCGTCACTAAAGTCTTGCAACCGGAACGAGTGAAGGGCAGCCGCCGAACCGAACACTTGTTTCAGCAGCGCCCGCAGCCATTTAGGGGCCTGTTCCCACAAAGTCAACCGGAAGTTGCGCAATTTAGACAAGTTTATCTTTAAAGGTTGCTTTGCTTGCTCTTTGTCGTCATCGCTTTGTTCATTCGCGAGTATTTCGTGTTGTTCGTCAGTCAACCAATGACAGGCCAACGTCAGGTGCTCTAACTCGCGCATGTCGCTGAACAAGGCCACAGCATCGGCGTATCCGAGCAAGCCTTCTACACGGACGTGACGCAGTTGGCCGAGGAAACGGACGTTGCTGGCCAGATCGCCCAATTGACGGACTTGAAGATTGACTGATCCTTGCAATTTGGGCAAGCCGTATCCAGAGATTGAGGACAATTCAGTGCGAACGGCATTGTCTGCGCCGAGCTGGATCTGAAAGCGTTTGAAATTGGGCAGTTGTCGATAATCGGCCAACCGTTTTCTCTGAGCCATTTCCGAAAGTTGATCAAATTCGACCAAAAGTTGCTCACTGTGATTTTCCAAATTTGGGAAATGGCGGGACAAATAGAAGCTGGCGTGGTTGCCATAGATTTCAGGAAACGGGTGCGAAAGTTGGAGCGACTTGAGTTTTTCAGGTTCGGCTGTGTCCAAGGGCGCTTTCTGACCACTGATAGACAACGAAGTTAACGAAAGTTGACGCAAGAATGGACCAAACGTGGCGTTTACGCGGGCAATGGCCAAACGACGTAGCTTTGGAAATCCTCCCGATGTCAGAAGCAAATAGGCCTGGGGATCGAGTTCGGTGTACACAAAATTTTCTTCAGTCAGAGTCAGTTCTTTCAAATGTTGACCGCAATGTTGCTCGATCATTTTCAACATCGGTTTGGTCAGTGTCCATCGTTTGAATCCTTCTGGTGCGCAGAACAGAGGTGGCACATCGTTGATGCGAGGCCATACGCTGTCGAAATGGATTTTTTTCACACGGGCACTTGCTCTGGGGATGACGTCCTTGAGCAAGGCCTCAAGCCATTCTTGATTCGATTGAAAATATGTGGACGACGGGGTCTGACGGCGCCACACGGAAGGATTGACCCTCAAACATTCAAAGTCGGATATTTTGAGAGTGCGCTTATCGTCCAACGATGTCCAACGTCTCCAGTCGTTGTTGACACGTTGCAAAGTCAAGAGACGATCTTCGAAGGAAGATCGCTTTAGTATTTGATGCACCAAATATGGTGGCAATGTATCCATCGTCAAAATGTTCTTGGACCTTGTCAAGAGCCAGGCTAACCGTAAGATCAGCTTTCTGAGACGTTTTCATGTTGATCGTCGGCTTATATAGACGGCTGGAGACAGTGGATGATGTAACCTCGGTCTGATGTAACATCGTCCTACTCTAACGTTATTCTTCGGGCTAGAGGACAATTTGGCCGTTGAACCATGCGGAAAACACGCTAGGTTTTACGCACCTTAAGTTTCCAGCACGTGCTCGGAGTAAAGTCCTCGAAATCAGCCAAACCATTGCATCATCTACTTCAACCAGAGATTGCTGACGCAATCCAAAATCTTCGTTTCGTCAGGGAAGAAATGTTTTTCTGTTCTGGCACCCATTTGACGTTTTCTTTTGCACCGATTCTGAGCGGTCATAGGGAAGGCGATGGAAATCGAGAGCATTGGAAGAGTAGCCGAAGGGCGTGTCATTTGGCAGCAGTAGCTGTGGAGGGGTTCGCGCTCGTTCTTCAAGAATTTGGCTGTTCTCCAAACCCGCGAAGCGAAAATGCTTGGCTACAAATCAATGCCATAATTTTGATGAATGATATTCTCTGCGGTAGCGTACCTACAAGAAAATTCTTTTTCCTCAAGAATTCTTCAAATTGTTAGCACACGTGAGTTAAGACAATGAGTCACGTGATTAAAATCTTGGGTCTGGCGCACACTCATTTTTGGCATTTTTTCCGTAGTGTGAAGCCAACTTGACAAAAGATTGAATCAGACATGTCAGCAGTTCGTTAGACAAGTTAGGACACCCCTCGCAGCCACCTCCTGCTTTACCCTTGGTCTTGCATCTGTCTGTGGTAACAGTATCTGCACACAAGCGATCCATCGCTTGCGAACAAAAACTACCAATAAGTTGGGAATAGCAGACGTGTGACGCACACTCAACCCTTTCGACTGGTCTAACACCGGTGCGATGTGTGCGATAGTTGATTAGGCGCTATTATGGCCAACGAGGTACATACAGTAGCTCTACAAATTTTATCGACTTTTATGTATGATAGTGAAGCAATCATAGTGATAGGACCGTACCGAGGATACTTCAATTCTCCATATGATGCGGTGTGGGGACAGTAGAATGAATATGGAGCGTTCGTGAGATACCGACAAAACAGATAATGGCAGTATAATTACGCAATGGAAGCAAGACCTGTTCGGAGAATGGGGGGCTAATGCAACAAATCCGTTTAAAGCTTACAGCCTTATGCCATCCGTCATGTCATCCACCCCTGCGAGGCAATCAAAATTTCCCCATCCTAAAGTGCAGTCTCGAAAGATTGCAGAAAATGTCGAGAGTCGGGCGTCCCACATTGTTCACTCCCACTTCATTCCCGCCTGAGGTGTCGTCTCAAATTAATTTCCACCCAGATCTTGTGAATTTTGGGGATTAACACTCTGGCCCTTTATCTTTAATTCACTCTCCTGGGATCAGGCGGCCATGAAATAAATAAAGTACGAATTATATCTTAGATGAACTAGAAAAACGGCATGAGCCCTATTAGTCTGCTTTGTCAGATAGATTTTTTCCATTTCTTTTAATCGTGAGCATCAGATAGAAAGTGAGGAAAACCGATCTTATTCATTAGACAGCCTCGTAGAGTGCGGCTACTGCACCTTGTTTAGCAACCCCTATAATGGCAGCGAGTTCCAGTTATTACCCCGCTAACATCACAGCGATCGATGAAACTATCTCGGCCATCTTTTACATGTTCTTGTCATCGATTGGACTATTCTTACACGTGACCGTATTTGTAGGCGTGTTAAAATTACACAACAACAAGCGAAGATGTCTGCCCCCATTTTATATCCTCATGTCCAACCTATTTCTAGCAGACAGTGTAAAGCTGCTTCTTGACTTGCTGTACATCAGTCGGTGTATTCTTGCTGGCTACCAGGTTTACCCTAGTTGGCTCGGATGCATGCTCGATTACTGCGAGGGTGTTAACTACACGTGGATTGTACTAGCAACTTTCTTTTGCTCAGTAAGTCGCGCTATAACAATTAAAAGCGATAACTTGGCTGATAAGCTATTCAAACCGCGTTTATGCGTTTTTTATTCCGTTTGTACTTTTATGTGCGGTATTTTCAGCAAGGTTATAGATCGATACGCGTTTTTGTGCCATCACTTTTTGGATGTCGAACATCGTTTCATTTCTCTAAAATGCGAGTTGAAACCTCAATTTGGTGGCAGCATATCGACTATGATCAACCAGACAGGTGCGTACGGAGTTGTCATATTTTATTTACGAGTATTTTACATTTTACACAAGAGAACTTAGTACCCCTCAACCTCAGTGGACAACCAGCCGGCTGAAACGAGTTACAGTCCAGCCACAGTGACAATAAAAAAATATGTATAATCATTAGGGGTAACACTTGCCGTCAGCTAGCACTCGAAAGGACTCAAAGAAAAAGAAAACACGTGTTCAATTCTTCCAATCATCGTTTTTAAAATATTTTGTCATACCACAATATATCATGCAAGGGAAAACACCTCAGTCTTTTTAAAACTCATCGCTTTTTTAAAATCGACGCGAAAAGACTTTGACAGCAACATATACAAGTAAAAGCCAAATGACCGCGTGTAACAGTCCATCGAATTCTCGATATAAAAAGTTAACCTGGTCAAGTATTGAACTTTTGTGAAATACAAAATTTCTGAGAAAGTGCTTGTGTACTTTAGAGTAGCGAGCTTAGCAACATAACCAAATGCAGTTCCTAGGCAGTACGATGATTGATTAAGAGTAAATAAAGCTACTAGAACCACCAAAAGACGCAACATAGCTGAGGACTGCTGCTGCACATTCTGTCGTTGTTCAGTAGACGAGCTAGCATGTACTTGTGACAGGTGCCGTTTGGCCAAGGTAAATGCTATACACAATGAAAAGAAAAGCATCACGAAAAGTAAAATAAATGGCAACATGGTGTTGGTGAAAAACAGTAAGCAAGCATATGGGAGAGTATCCGAGACTTTAGTAGCAGTATAACTATAGACTATGGCAGCAGTATGATCAGGTCCCAGCTTAATAACCCTGTACAGCAAAATATAGGTCAGAAAGCGTAAGCTTATGCCCGTTAAGACAAGAATACATGTCGAAACTGACAGGATTTTTTTACTTTTCGCATTGTAAGCGAAGGGTTTGCATATTGCGACATATCGTTCAATAGTTAGCATAAGGGTGCACATATCAGCGCCCAAGGACCATGTGTAGGCCAGAGATGCAACGATGCGTACAAAAACTGACCCAAAGTAACTGTTGATGTAAATGTTCTTAAAGGCGATCCCATTCGAAAGTGAAAATGGCATCATGCTTAAACTGAAAAGAAGGTCAAGCACACCTATCAGCAGCATGTAGACGTAAAAGCGCTCCTTTTTTACGATTGCTTTGTGCCAAAGAGCGACACAAGTGCAGAGGGAACCCACGATGCCGACTGGTGCACTCAGCAGCATGGTAATATGATTTGCTAAACGTATGGACAACGAGCTGTCCAAAAAGTTCAGTCTCACTTGGTTGAACGTGGTTTGATCAAGGTGTAGCCATGGCCAGCATTTACTTGAATTGAGGGGTGCTTCTGTCGAGAACCAGAATATTGGTAGGGCTTTGTTAGAGCAATTCATATTCCTGGGAAAAAAGAAATTAACTTGTGACTTACAACGCAGACCAGCCTAGCTTACCGTTTGTGTAAAACCGTATGTTAGAGAAGTAATATGATGCTGATTCTAGCGAAGCCAACGTGGGTCCCGATATGAAGACTAGGAATGACCTCTGCTCCTCTTCGTCCAGATATTTATAGGGCAAAAAAGAGTACCCTACGGCAGGTAACGGTAAAGCTGTGGCATGCCCAAGCGCCCCCGGGGTAGACAGTTTCAATTTTCCGTGGCCACAAATAGTAATCTGTGCCAGATGTCGGGGGTAATTACGTAATGAATTCCATTTCCGAACGCCACGTACGTCTTTGAGGGATTTGGGTCAAGAGCACCGGAATGAAACTCATAAGCTTGCGCTAAATTTAGATCAGGGTACGGAAGGATACGAATTTCAAAGTCGTGCGAAGTGAATACGGGTTGGCGGGAACGCGCTCCCATTTGCCCTTATTTTGTGATTTAGTATTTGCCCCTATTTCTTTAGCTGATAGTAGTTATTTAGCCCCTACTACTGAAGATAGTTCCGGTACAGCGATGCTGAATTGCAGATTCATACAAATTTGATGATATTAATGACTTTTAATGACTTGCGCTAGATTCTGGATCGCTCCGAGTCGGGTCACTTTAATAATCGCCCTAAACGGGTTAAAAAATATTGCAGTTTTGCCAGTTCCTACTACAATATTGGCATTAATAGAAACCTTTTTTGTGTACACTATATCTTTGCAAAACTCGAGCTTTTGCGGAATTTCTTTATGTGCATGCATATAAAGGCATAAATCAGAAATAAAACAACTCGATTAGAGGAAATGTTGGTCGTCGTACAGAGTCACCCACGCCAAAATCAACACGCTACCACGAACACTGCATCACTACATGCGCCCACAATGCTGGCAGTCATATTCGCTATAAAGAGAGCTTTGGCTGCTACTGTCCGTCCACCATAATCGTATAAAAGCTTCTATCAAGCAGAAATTCTCGGTAAGTTAAATAACTCTTGTTACACTGGTATTTCTGATAAGAGTATTGCACGATTCAGCACAAGTTTATCTGCTTATAACGAGTCGAGTACCCCAAACCGAAATACTGGGTCAGGGTCAGATAAGATTGAGCCCACCCAATCTGGTGACTAACTAGCGCATGACTTGTTAGAGTTTTGTATTATGAACAACTTAGGCACCTCGGCAGTGCACAAAGCGAACCTGGATCGCAGAATTAGAGATACCGTACTAGTATTTTTTCGCGGGTCAAACGAGGAATAATACATGAGCACAGTAGGTTCCTCAACAGAGAGCTGTTGATGTTCAGCAGAAATATGAGAAGCTAGCGAAGAAGATTATGCGCAGGTTCGTCCTTACCACTGCTTGAAGATGACTTACACGAACAGCGCGATTACCTCACTCGGCGCAAAGTCACCAGGGCTACCGCAGTTTTCGGGTTTATAAGTGAGCTTGAACCATCTATTAGAAACTGACTCACTCCCAGAGCGCTATTGAAATGCTTTTGGAAACATACGTCGTAAAGTTCGAGAGCGAAAATTACTTATATTTTCTTTGCCGTACAGTAGTATTCACGATAAATCTTATGCAAAGGTCACAGACAAAATAATAACATTTGAGACAGGGTGGCACCACTTGACCAATGTTCTTTTCCATTAGATATCCTTTGACAAAAAAGATTAGACTCATCTCCTCAAATACATTTCTGTAGTTTTTCAATTATTCAAATATAACAAAAGTTTTTAACCCAATTTTGTGCTGCAACCGTTTTGGTGGCGAGTGTAATACAAAATTCAGGCCCCATCTCTCTGAACACCAACTGACTTGATACTATCACCATATCTTTAAAAAATATTGCCATGTGAGTTCGATGCGAGATATAATAATGTGGGTGCATATATCACTTTGACTTGAGAATAGATCGTTTCGTCAAAATTTACAGGAAACTAGATGTGCGCAACTCATATTTACTTGGCGTCAATATCGACACGTTGCCCATTCGAAATTTTATTATAACTTCACCCGATATCACCTGACGATGATGCAGTATGTCAAATAAAAGACGAGTTGTTTTTCCCTTTCTTGCCAATAGCCATTTTAAACTCGTCACGAACAGATTTTGACAAAATTAGATAGATATAAAAACTAAAAGATCGGGCGGCGGCTTCCATCGAACATTTCATGTAAAAAAACACACCGCTCAATAGCTGCAACAGCGTAAAATGTTTGATTTCTTCAAAGCTGCTAGTGTATTTCACCATAGCGCTAATGGAGCGCAGATAGGACACCACGCAGTACAAGCAGCTCGTAGATTGCTCGAGGATGAATAAGACTACCAGAACGAGCAAAAGACGCGACATGGCTGAGGACTGTTGCTGCACATGCTGTCTCTGTGCATCAGACGCGTTAGCATGCACTTGCGACTTGTGCCTTTTGGCAACAGTATACACAATGCGGAGGGAGAAGAAAAGCACAAAAAATAGTAGCATAAATGGCAAAAGAGTATCTGTAAAAAACAGTAAGCACGCACCCGAAAAAGTGCCAGCATATTTCGTAGCGCCAAAGCCATAAACCATGGCGCCGGTTTGATCAGCTCCCAACTCGATCACAAAAAAGATCAGAACATTGATAAGAAGACGTAAGACGAGTCCTAATAATACAAGAGTACAAGTCGTAACTGACAGGATTTTTTTATTTTTGGCATTGTACGCAAAGGGTGTGCAGATTGCGACATACCGTTCGATAGCCAGCATAAGGGTGCACATATCAGCCGCCAAGGACGAGGCGTAGGCCAGCCCGCCTGTAACACGCACGCAAACAGACCCCCAATAAGTATACTTGAAAAAATTGTTAAAAGAAAATCCTAAACTTAGTAGGGACGGGATGATATTCAAGTTGAACATCAGGTCCAGCACACCTATCACCAGCATATAAACATAGAAACGCTCCTTTTTTGAAATCGCTTTTCGCCAGATCGCCACACAAGTGCACACAGAGCCTATGATCCCGATTGGTGCAATGGCCAGCATGGTTATGTGATCAGCTACATACACAGAAGAGACGATGTTGAACAAGTTCAATCTTACTTGCTTCAACGTTGTTTCGTCGACATTTAGCCACGGCCAGCAGTCACTGGCGTTGGGTCGAGCACTAGGCTGGAACCAGGAAAGTGGAAAGGTCTTGGTGGTGCAATTCATATTTATTGAAAAGGACAAGTAGCCGTCGAGGCACCTACCCACCAATGTAATAGAGGAGCGAGTTTCCCCTTGATTCTGCCCACATTTATCGGCCATGGATAGGATTTATATAGGAGACAGACTGATAGGATTTCTAGACGACAAAGAGGATTTTACGACGAAGTTCGGCCAAGGCTTTCGAAAGAGATTTAAAGAGAATCAAATTTTATTCCCTAAAGAAGAAATTAAAATTGTACTGGACGTCGAGAACAGAATAGTTTATAAGCTGATCTATATCGAGCGAGTTTTCTACTGACAAATGTAAGACCAGAGCTCTAAACTCTGATTCTGAACTTCCATGATAGCTGTAACTAGAACCTGAAAATTATAACATCTTACAAGGGAACATCGCCAACCGTCAAGTCGAACTTTGGAAAACGAAAAATTGTAATGTTCCAGGATGCCAAAGAAAGCTCTGCGTAAAATATAAGAGGAGTTTGACCAACTGGTCAGTTGTGGTCAGGGCCCAGAGTACAGTGAAATTATTTAATTCTATATCATTGGGTTTTTCAGGAAAAAACCCCAAACCCAAGCGTTGAAAGCTTAAACTCCAAACTCCAAACCAAAAAAACGAGTTTGGAAAGAGCTCAGCGCGTTTTTCTCAACGCAGGTCTTCCTTACCACGCAAAATTCAAGACTTTAGAAGCCGACCACTGGTGACCAGTTGGCCAGACGCCTCTAATATTTTGCAGACCTTTTTCGTGCACCAAGGAACATTTTACAATTTTTGGTTTTCCAAAGTTCGACTAAACGGTTGGCTATGTTCCCTTGTTAGTCGCACTGATTAGGCTCGTCAGAATCCCGAACAAAATTATGCGTCTTTGCAGGGTCTCGAGTAGCATGACTGAGTGACGATCAGATATGCCTCGCCTCTCTTTTTTATGTAGGCCCCCGCGTGATTTCACTATAAGAGTACAGGAACAGCACATGAAATATAGGGCTGCCCAAAGGTAAAGGCTGATTATAGTTGCGCCGACGGTAGCCAAGTCTATTAGTCACTGAAATTGGAACGGTTTATTAAGCGAGAACTAAAAATTTGGAAGGGCTTGTGCAGGACTGTAGTTTAATTTGTGCTTGGTGACTCTGGGATCCGTAATTTTTGTTACCTGCGAAGATTAAGTTTATACAAAATTAGAAACGCAAGCTCAACAATGAAGTTTTTTCATCTATGATTAAAAAAAAGGATTTTCTGAGTTCAGTAAAGTTCGTGGACCATGTTTCGGAAAAAAGGGCGGATAAAATTACCATTAATTTTCCAAACACACTGCAACATTTGCTCTTAATGTCGAGGACAAAGAGCTTTATTTTTAATAACGTTAGCATCTACTGACATCATTCAATAAGGTGTAGTATGTGAACAAATGACTGTTAAAGTTTCTGCCCTCAACATTTACTGTATATTAATTGTGCTTCTGCGCCATAAGAAATAACAGATAAATATGAGAGGTACCGGCAACGAGTCTAGAATTAGAAAAAGAGTCTCGTCTATCCGTGAAGGCTGAATTACTCATACTATTTGCTTATCGTTAGAAACAAAAAGCTCGCCATGAGGTTGCTATCCTAGCTGAACGGGCCCGGTAAATCATTTCGTGTCTAATGTGTACCATCACCCTCGAGTGCGCATAAGCATTTGGTGATGAGGTAAAACATGGACATGAGCATAGACATAGTTAGAAACTGGATAAAATTGACCTAATTTTTCATACGCATAATGATGTGTTGTTGGCGATTTTGTCCCCCCCCCCCCCCCCCCCCCCGATCCACAAGGCTCGTCTAAAACTACTCGAAAATGACGACCATGATGACCTAAGCCTGCAAGACTTACGATCAGATAGACCTGATCTATATTCGCATAACTCCACGCCTCAGTCCATGGATTTTTTTCCCGCTTGTACCCTGCCTGTTGGTCTGTTTCTCTGCTGACCTAATCTGCCGATATGCGACACTTGAAAGAACTCGCGATTCCCTTTCAGCCTTCGACAATGCCTCCAAACAACGACTGCCAATGTCGACGCCAATCCGTTCTTAATCATGCCTGTTCTTCCTTTGGCACTTGAATTTATCGTAGTACCACATTTTCTGTACAAAACAGTGGTGGTAAAATGCTCACGGGCTCCTCGTGCTGGCGACTTTTCAGCTACATGTTTGTGTCAAATAGAAAGACGAAAGGTAAAAGTCCAGAATGCGCGTTCGTTTGAGTGCGTTTGCGGTGAACACGCTAATAGGTGACATTCCGAGCTATGTTGGTGTCGAACCATTGTTTCGGAGATAGCGATTTAGACGCCAACATGAAACTACAATAGGATTTTTCGTCCAAAATATTGAAAAAACTTGAAGGGAATATTTGCATTTTATTTGTAATAATGGAAATATTAAGCGGCCTCATATTTTGGTCCATTGCTGTGTACGTCAGTAAGTACTGTATGTAGTAATTTATTTGATGCAGGATCAAAGTTAGGCGTACCTGAGAATTTTCCAGTTCAGGACCAATATTTTAGAATTTAAGAGCCGAAATTAGAAGTTTATTAGAGCTGGCAATTGTGCGAACCCTGTCCTAAGAATCTATAAATTTATCTGTGAGACACGGTACAATGCAGAAGGATCTCTCCTATGGTGGGAGAACAGCGCAGGCAAGAAGTAGGCATAAGTATAGCATTATCAGAAAAAACCTATAGTGACGCTCAATGTGAGAATGACGGCCTTGAATTGTCATGCTCGTCTCTCCTAAATAACAACATTCAGGCCGCCTGATATGATATTGTTGCAGTGGGGCGAATGGCGGCTTCTAACCCTCTAAACCTTTGGGTCCCTCGTGGCATTTTTGGCGAATAACCCGAGGTAAAACCAATGCAGGGCAAGAAAGGAGGCGATGGTGATAATAGGTACAGTATCAGCATGAACAAGTAGAGAGCTCGGGATCAAACTCATGCCTGTGCCTCATGTATTATTAAATGTCTATATAGCAGTGATGGTGATAAGCTGGTACGCGCGAAGCAGAAAATATTTGAGCTAATAAGGAGCCGCGGCTGGGATGTAAGACGTGAGACTTCGTTTGGCATCGTTATTGAGGAAGATTTCTTGTAACCAGCATCCCTGGCGGTTGGGAGTAATCGATACGCTCCATTGGCTGGGACGTCAACCTCTTCGGTTGATGTTTCTAGGGCAGGTATAGTCGCGAGACTTGCCATCCTCGAGTCGGAGGTTGTTGCCTAGTGACTTCGGTCTCGACTATCTCCCGCCGCCTGGGTGCGCTGGTTACTCTCCTCCTTCTCAGGGATAATGAGCGGGATAGCTTCCATTCATGCATGGGGGTCAGTAAGCTGAACAGAGCACAATTTTCAACTAGTGAAGGGCAATGCCTAACGATAAAGCCGTCTGTGAGCACCATGGGACGTGATGGGGTTGAATGGGATGAGGCTGGTGGCGAACGGGCTTGGCTCAGGCCCCCTCCTAGATTCCCTAAAAGTCGATCTCCACATTAGAAGAGCGACAGGGTCGTCGCTTCTTCTGTTGATGGAAGTGAATGTAACCCTCGTGCCTGGTAGGCCATTGCGAGTGGGAGTTGGCTGGGAGACATCAACCTAGCGGGTTGATGTTTCAGCCGTAGGTATAGTCGCAAGACTTGCCTACTCCAGTCGGAGTTTTTGTCCCGCTGACTTCGGTCGGCCACCTCTCTCCTACGCGTATCAGGCTTGGTTACATATACGGAATCCATGTCAGATTCCACCGGCTTCATATGGATCCGCCTTTCCAGACTGGAATCCACAGTATAACGGCCCGTTTTGCATGCAACTCCAGCATGGAAACATATTTATTCCACATAAATCATATGTATGCCACGTGGTATCCGTATGGAAAACTGCGGATCCACGTGCAGGGCGTGAAAATTGACATTCCACTTGGAATCCACTTGGAGCCACCATGGTAAGCTGTGGAAGTCGGAAGCTGGGCCACCGCTAGCCCGCGGTCCCCTTTACATGGAACCGCAGCTATGGGCAGCCAATGAGTTCTAGGGCTAGTCAGGTGGACGTATTGCAAGAAGAGATTATGCAGATCATGCTGTACATGTCGGATCTCTATGTAGCTGAGGGTAACAATACAGTTAATTCAAATTATGTATTTTGTTCGCCAAAAATTCGACCCCAATTTTAAAAAGATCATTAGTTCTTTGGCATTTTAGCGTATGCTCAACAATTTGAGCCAAGCACAGATCATCAATATTTCCTGCAACTTCGTGAACGCGCCTACAATACGTTCCTCACTGCACTGGCCACAAACATGGAGAGGACGATGCCGAGTGGCCACTTTCTCCCAATGCGTGCCTGCATCCAAGATTCCGCCAGTAGCTCGTCATACGCCAGATGCCTACTACCAGGTCTCGAGGCTGGAGCTAGCGGGGCGTATTCCGATGGGGCAGGAAATCATCAGCGTCGTAAACGCTCTGACGTCGAACATATTCGCATTGAATACGATTTGGTGTCCGCTGTAAAGTCCCATGATCAAGAAGTGAGCCAGTCGGCCGTCAGTCTTCTCGATGCCTTATCTGGCCTCATGACTGGACTGAAGCAGTCTGGCACACTTCCTATTGGAGCACCACCAAATCTCTTTAGCGGACGTCGAAGGACGCTGAACTCACGTTTTTCTAATAATGCCATAAACATTTCCGATTACATTCGCAATTTGCTGAAATCGCCGCTTTATCGATTGCAATATGGACGTGAGATGACACAACAGCAAAGCAGACAAGCGCGACGCAAAAGATCCATGAAAACACGATTTCTTTCGCCTCGTCTACTTCCAATTTTTGATGCAACAGACAGTCAAGACGATAACCTCTTGTCACCCGATTTCCTCAGTTTCTTCGAAGGGCCGAATAGTGTGGGTGCATTACCCGATTTCCTAAGGCCAGCTCCCCCTTGGCAGCAAGGAGCATGGTATCGCTTTATCGGAGAGGCGTCTGGGGCCTCGGACTACATCCGTTGGCTGACATCAACTGCGGAGCCCTCAAAGCAGCATTTTCAAGAATCTTCGGGGTATCTTGTCCCCGTTCACGATTCAACAGTTGGCCAAGTCTATCTGTCGATGAGTGCGGACCAGGTGGATGAGATAAATAGAAACGGATACTCTTTCATGAATGCCCACCAACTCAAGACTTTTTACAGCAATGAAGTGAAAAATGAAGACCCTGACTTTATTAGCTACTTTACAAAGGATACTGACCAGAGGAATGACATTATTACAGAAATGGTCCGTGACATTGCCGAGAGCGATGCCAATCGGGAAAAAAGCGGGCGGCAACGAAGAAGGGTGCCTCCAGCCATTCTGGCCCCTTACCTTGGTCCAACCATTATAGATTATTTCCTTTTCTCGCCCGAGGTATTGAGCCCATCAATCTTCTCTGCCATTATCCTAGGACCCTTGGTCTTGAGCCCTTATATTCTCTCTCCCTATGTTTTCGGACCCTTTATTTTGTCACCTGAAGTGTTGACTCCTTTCATTCTGAATCCTTACGTGCTGTCGCCAGATATTCTGAATCCGTTCGTGCTGAGTCCTCCGATCCTCTCCCCAATCGTCTTATCACCAAATATCTTGACTCCATTGGTCCTCAGTCCACTGATTCTAAGCCCATCGGTTGGAAGTCCAACGATTTTAAGCCCGTTCGTCCTTAGCCCAGCTATTTTATCACCCAGTACATTAACTGCCACTATCTTGAGCCCAGGGGTGCTTTCTCCAAGCATTTCATCAGACTCGGATGGGCCAACAATTTTGTCGCCCTGTGCTCTTTGTAAACGGAGAAAACGTCGATGGAATAGACGCGAGCTCTTCCGTTGGCCAAATAGCTAGAAACTTCCGATTAGGTCATTAGAGGGTTTTCCAAGCAGGCATATAGCGACACCAGGGTGCCTCATAAAGAAACTACTGTATTACAGTGTACAAAACATAGCTGATGAAATCGGCGAGGGGCAAACAGTTGCTGCTGTCCGGGTCGCTGTTGGGTGAGTTCGATTCTACCAGTATTTTACTGTAGTGTGGTGTTTGTTTTGCCGCATTCTATCCTTGTAATATTTTATTATTTGTCCCACTCTATGAAAACACGGTTTCATAGAGTACGGTGGTGCTCCTCTCTCGCACGACTCATTTTTACAAAGTGCTACTAGATAAAATACATGCCAAGCCTTTTTTGTAAAGCAGCTAGATAGTCAGCCAGTCAGATGCAGTATATGCTGTAAACATACTTTGTGACTGCACTCCTCCCATCGAAAAAGCTGTTCTTCGAGCATCGATCGTGAAACGAAAGTCAAGCAGGATCTGCGTCAACAGGCCTCCATTTATCCGAATGTACCGCAGCACAAAATAGGTGCAATACTTGCACTGCAACAGGCAGTGCCAAGATACCCTTATAACGTTATCTGTTCCTCCCGTTTACTATGTAACTCTCCCGTTAGGGCCTAAACTGTATCTACATTTCTTTAAAAAACGTGTTCTGCGCGAGAATGTTGTCGTCCTTAATCCTGTCAATACAGGATCTCTTTGAATTGAAACCAGCTGACATTGTCTGCTGATAGGATTTACTTTCAATAACTGCTTTTGGGTCTACACTACTTCTAAAAGCTAGTGTATTAGCGTCTCTAAAAAAAATACTCGACCATTTCTCGCACTGAAAGGACCAAAAAATTGATAAATTTTTGTTGACGTCTGTTTGGAAAATTATAAATGATACATTGAACGTAAGGCATGTTAGCTGAGCAAAACTGGCATGCCAAAAGGCCATTTCATTGTTTCTCGAAACTCGCAGATTTGCAATTCGCGCGCGAAGGCAGCTTGTAGCAAAACGTAATGATATCTCATCGAAGGAGTCAAGCTGTGCGCTGGAAAATTGTGCCTAGGGGAAACGTAAAAACGAAGTGAAATATCTTTGGATATAGAACGAATAAAAGTCCGAAAGCCTCACGATTAGTAAAGCCGAAAGTCCGGAAGCGTCACGATTAGGAATGGAATGGAGGAGGCGGTGTTCTACCGATTTACTGCAGCTGTTCCAGTTCGTCGGATAAGCACTGTTGCATCGTCCTTGCAATCATTCTGCTTCAAACCACTTTAATTCCCCACAAATTCTTACATTTCCCAAAGAAAATGAGTGCTCCAAAAGCGACCTGTTCCGTTCTCTTTTTTTCTGTGCTAGTTCATAACAAAGCTACAGGAAGTTCCTAAACATCCTCGCCAGTAGCTGTCTCGCCAGCGTCAGCACGTCTGACTCCTGGCTTTCAAGAAATTACAAGAAAGTATAATGCATATTTTCCTACTTTTTGGATTATCGGGATTGCAACTTTCGCTGGACTGACAATAAAAGACATTCTCCTCTTGGTAAGAATATTATCACGCCAATGACACAATTGCAGATAATTCCACATATGCAATTGTAAATCCGCCTCTCTGGCTCTTTGTATACCTTATTACTCGTCTCTATCCAGGTAGGTATATGTCGTAAAGACACTATGTGAAGGCTATAATGCTGAGGCGGACTTGTGGCAACAATTTTACTCAACACGCTTGCGGATAAGTTAGGAAACAAATTTCTCAGTTTGCGCAGTGCTACTCGTAATCCAAGTTTGACATGCACTTTTTATGAAACTGACAAATAGACGTTAGCTGCGGTAATTTTTCGAAACTTGACACAACTCGATCTTGAAAGGACGAGCAAACTTCTAAACACAACCAATGCTGACCAATGCTGGAATCTAGTGGAATCGAAGATCGATTGCTCTAGGGATGATACGGAACAAAATCTTAGCGATTATTCTCTTTATCGACTGGGCAGGGCGAAAGGCGGCGGTGGCGTTTTGGCATTTGTTCGATCATGCTTACCTGTACGACGTCTTAAATCTCCATCTGAATTGGGTATTATTCAGCCAAAACTAGAGGTCCTGTCCCTTTGTATTGGAACTGCATTGAACTCAGTATTTTGCCTATTGGTTTATATTCCTTGTCAGCTTCCAGCAGCAGTCGACAACCTGCGTCGTTACTGCACCCGATTGCTTCGTAATAATTTCAGCAGGCTGGTGATTATTGGGGACCTAAATGCTGGTCTATTGCATCTATCAGCGGCGAGGAATTCGGTGCTGGAGCCGATTGAATCAATAGATGGTACGCAAACTGTAGACTCGCCTACTCGTAACAATCGGACCCTGCTGGACCTTTGTATCCTTGGCGATTCTTCGAGGCACATATCGGCCGAAGTGCTTCCCCCGATTCATACATCGGACCACAACACAATATCGATATCACTCCGACACCGCCCACCTCCCAAGCCACCTTAAACAAAACTCGTTTGGCGTCTGCGAAATGTAAACTGGGATAGTGTAAACCTACAAATATCGGCGAACGAGTGAGCTGAACTAGTTGATTAAGCTTCAACAGTCGATTTCGATTGCAATCGATTGATGGATAGGATCTTTGGGGTTGTTTTTGAGATGATTCCTCGTTCAACTCTTCGACGTAGTTCACTACCACCATGGCTTACGTCGCAACTTGTACGCCTTATTCGTGAAAAGAATAGTGCATACCGGAAATGGAAATCGACAAATTTACTCTCTGATCATACTTGGTTTTCGCGGCTACGAAAACAAGTGAAGAAACAAGTTCGTATTAGTAAGCGCCAATATGTCGAAAATACCTTTTCTAACGCAAATTCGCCTTCTGGATTTTGGGAATGCTTATAGGCAATTTGAACCAGAAAATCGGTCCATTCCTCCATTGTTTGATGCAACTGGAAAAATTGTCTCTGACCAGGAGGAAAAAGCGAACCTTCTTCAAAATGTTTTCTCTGGGTATTTTAACTCGAATCCGTGTTCCCGCTATTGGCCGCCTCTGCCTGACCATGATAATTATTTTGATAACTCTGTGACTGAGTATTTTGTCAGGCAGCAGCTCACTGCTTCACGACTACGGGGCGCTCCTGGGTCAGATGGTCTAACGGCATCTATTCTTCGAAATTTGGCTCCATCGATCACGCCAGCCCTTACTAATCTGATCAACAGATCTTTAAGAGCGGGCATTGTTCCATTAGCTTTCAAAACTGCGAAAGTAATTCCGATTCCCAAATCGGGTGATCGCTCGTTGCCGTCCAGTTATCGTCCAATTTCTCTGCTTCCAATTCTCTCAAAAATAATGGAGCAGCATGTGTTTAGACTTCTGCAACCACGGCTTATTTCGTCATCAAAGCAGCATGGATTTCGTCGTGGGCACTCGACTACTCAAGAAAATAATTCAGGTAACTCAAATGATCCACGACTGGCTTAATTCCCCATCATTTCGAGCAGTTGGTGCGGTAGTTTTTGATTTAAAAAAGGCGTTCGATAGAGCGCCTCATTTTCAACTGTTGGAGTCTTTTGAACGAGACCACAAATTGTCTCCTACGTTACTCAAATGGATCGCATCATACTTATCTGATCGATCGCAGTTTGTTTCAATTGGCCAGTCGTCTTCAAGACCATCTCCTGTGATATCTGGAGTCCCGCAGGGATCAGTGCTGGGTCCTATCCTTTTTACGGCATTTATTAACTCGTTATTGATTCGTTTTGAGGCGACCTATCCTGACTTTCTTTTACTTGCATACGCTGATGATTTGGTTCTAGCAGTTCCTTCGCCATCTCCCTCGGTCATTCAGAATCGACTCCAGCCCGCAGTCGACTTTATTGCCAACCATTATTCGAAACTTGGACTCGAACTGAATACGGACAAAACTCAGGCCTGTATTTTTCAATTGAACCGTTCAGCGACAAAGTTCCCATCATTGACTTTGAATGGTAAATTGATCCAGTTTACAAATGTCGTAAAGTATTTGGGAGTGCATCTTTCAATGGATTTGCAGTTCTCTCAGCATTGCTGCGAGATTGCAGCTTCTTCAAGACGAATAATAGGTGCTTTTCGTAGAAAGTTTGGGAAAGTCGCATCGCAAGTTTTGGAGACAGTGTATCTTCGTTGCGTTCGCCCTCGTTTGGACTACGGATGTGCTGCATGGTCTCCAATCCAAAAGAAGTTAGTGGACGACTTGGAAAAAACACAAAAGTTTGCGGCGAGAGCAGTTCTGAATAATTGGACAATACCGCACGAATCAGCCTTGGAGACATTGAATTGGCCATTCTTATCTGATCGTAGAAATCATCATAAACTGTTTTAACTATATCGATATTACCATGGTCACGTGATTTATCCAACTCAGCGTTTAGTGCACTCGGACATGTGTGGTCGTCGTGTAAGTGCTCGTTTAACAAAGCCTCATCACCTCGAAATTACTAAACCTCGCTCGTTGTCATATTCTCAGAGTTTCGAGTGTTTGACTATTACTTCATGGAGTTCTTTGATACCGAGTGATATCGCTTTCGGTACTTTCGAGGAATTCAAAAGTTATGTTTCTAAGCTTCGTTTTTAGACCTTTTTATCCTGTTTTTCTCGTATTTGTGCTGTGCCATTTCAGTGGGGTGATAAGCTTTTCGGCATAGTAAATATAGCATAGCATATCATAGCACCTATTTGTGTTGTGTTTTTACGGCGAACATTCGTTCCAAGTCTTTTTCTGTGTTACATCTGTTTTCTTTTTTGTTGTACGCCATGTCTTCCCCGTGTATGCGCTTGGGCTGCTTGGGATTGCAGTGAAGTACGGGTAAGAATAAGATTCTAGCAGAGAAGAAAGTGATCAGTGAATTCTACGAAAGCATCATTCGATTTCTCTGCGAATTTTTATCCCTCTGAGGACGCGTTTTGTTTTAAGCTTCTTTTCCTAAGGATGCGTCCAAACTTGATGTAGAATCTGTAAGTCGATCAAGTATCTAGTTTGGGTTATCCTTTCTTCACATGAACAGTTTTTGTTTTTGTGGATGCGGACATAATAAACTGGCCGCTGGGACATGTATCCAAAAGTGCCACTATAGCAGTATCTGGCTTCGATGTCTCGCTGATCAATGCTATCGAGATCCAGAATTTGAGGTATCAGGCTACCCCGAGTGTTCGAGGCGAAAAATGTAAAAAATGTTTCTCAGAAAATACAACGGCAGACTTTGTCAGCGATTGTATTTTGGGGCAAAGCCTGCTCGATTCCCGTGCATTCCATTACCGTTTCATAAACTGGCCCTTGTGCAACAGTTCCAATCTGTCCTTCTGTAATGGCAGCTTCCGGGAAAGAAATTGTGTCAATTTGATAGAAGCTGATGAAACCTGTCGCAGGGAATTGCGATAACCCGCGCGACTTTGTTTCCTACCAATAGTATATTACGAGATCGGCAAACTTCAGTGTGCAAAAAAGGTCATCAATTTGCTCGTATTTCCCATCATGTCTCTTTTGAACCAGTTCAGCTTAGCAGAAAAAACAAACGTGGGAAGAATTTCTGATGGGCATGGCAGGAATTTTCGAACTCTAATCGTATCTCAGCACCAGCGGGCTGACTTCGGTGGGCTCAATTGTAGAAGTCATTAAGTACTACAAAATTTGGAATTGGATTTGGAACTGGATAGAAAAGACACTGTGAAAGACGGAACTTTACGGCAACGTTTAAAGGAAATAGAAGTCAGATTCGAGAAAGAAATGACTCAAATAAAAAATTCCATAGGAAACATGGAAAAGAAGTTGGATGGTGTGTTAAAATTATTAAAAGACTAATTTTTTAATACTAAAACTTTTCCTACCTATTGTAAGTTCAAACTGCTCCAGAGATTCTGAGCCTCCACGCACTGCACTGTACTCTGTGGCACTAATTAGGCATTACAAACGAGTTTCGATCAAAGTATACTATAGGCATTAACCATGCATTAAGGTCTTTGATGTAAAGTTTGTAATTTTTAGACACAGTAACTACCTGAGGTACTTTCGCCAACTCCCTATCTAGCACCACTAGCAATCACTTCTTCATTTTCAGAATCTATCTGAGAACAGTTGTTTTTGAATCCACATGATTGAAGAAAAAAGGCGTTTTGAACTTGTATCTCACCTGTCACGACACGCGAAGTGTCCTTTTGACAAAAATGACCACTCGTGCACTAATGCTAGATCTCTTTGAACCTTAGATAGCTGTAACGAGGTCGATATACTGTAGGGTCAATATTTTTTTGCGAAACAAATTTATATAGACCAGTTTTACGAGTTTATTCGATGGCTTTGTAAGCCCTTGTATCTCTGTAGCTTTCATTCCTATCTCTATCTGGGCGGCTTTCTCTCCAGTATCTTTCGATAGATTTAAAGACAGCAACTTCAAATGGTGCCATGATCCTTGAAAATTTCCTTACCCTCTTGAAATTCGCAGTATTTAAACAGGGGCTGTCATAACGCAGTTACGATAAAACTCTGTTTGCTCGCTTGGGTAATGAATTAGTGCCGGTGGGAGCTCAAAATTGACCCGACCTAGCTGAGCACGACCCATAGGACACACTTGAAAATCAGATAGCCCCTCCGGAAAAAAAGAATTCTGCTCTGCCACTTTGTTAGCCATGCTATTCTCAGGACCACATACATGTTCAGGAATTTATCTCCTGATCGCATCTCAAAGTCTCATAATGTCGTTGACATTTTGAAATCTGCCCACTTTGGCAACGAGTACTGCACAATGGAAGCTTTGGGTAACATGACCTTGGTCAATTCCAGTGCGACTAGGACATATGGGGATCGAGTCACAATTGCAGTCTATTATATGCTCATATCTCTGATTGGCCTTGTGATACACTTTCTTGTATTTGCTGGCATTCTAAAAACTTACGATTACAAACTAAAAAAATTACCTGTGTTTTACATTTTGGTATCCAACTTGTACTTGGCGGATGTAATAAAACTTTTGCTTTTTCTTTTGCACGTCAGTCCTTCAATCCTGGCTGGCCATGTTTTATTTGCCGATTCTTTAATAGCGGACATTGAAGGGATGAATTATGCTTGCATTGTCCTCTCGACATTTGTCCTTTCTATCAATCGTGCCATCACCTTGGAATATGAGCAAATTTCTGAGACTCTTTTCAAACGCAGCCTGTGCCTGGCTTATGCTATTGCATGCTGGCTTTTCGGTGCCCTGTTCGTCCTGGGCGATGAAATGATTTCTTGCAGACATTACCTCGATCTGAATAAATTCTGTTTCATCGCAAAATGTGAAAACATGAATTCGGCCAGTGATGTCAGCAATATAATGAACTATGTATGGACGTATGGCGTAATCATATTCTACTTGAGAGCCCTCTATTTCTTGCACAAGAGTCGTCTGCAAATAACCACAACAGAAATTGAAAGTCGAAGTCGGAAGTATCAAATCTGCTTGTTCCTACAAGCGATAACGGTGTGGTTGGGGCTCATTGCCAACTCGCTTAGTAAGTATATCTTTATAAGACTTTATCAGATCTTATTACCGTATCCCTTTTTAGCATTCAGAGTAGTTGTTCGCTATGTGGAAGGCGTATCATTTGCCGTATCTTTGGGTATCTTTGTCCTGGGTCAAGCCTACATTACACCAATATGTATGCTCTTATTTGTCAAAAATGTTCGTCGGAATACGTTAGCCGTTATCAAAATGAAAAGGCAAGATTCAGGAGTAGAAAGGCATGAAATGCAGAATGTGGCGATACGAAACTTGTTTAACCGGCTCTAAAATTTGTTGTTTTCAGCGTTCTAGCTTCGGATGTGTTTTTTATTGACTACGTACATACTTTTGTTTCATTCCGTCCTTGTGTGGTAGCTTTAAATATTTAAAAATATTGGCGAGATATTGTTAAATTAACTCATTGGCATCTCGGAGAATGCATCCTAAAAACGACCAGCTAATGCAGCATGGTACAAGATAAAAGTCATCAATGTGATCGCATGCCATCATGTCATGTCATGTCATCATACTGTATCCATAGCCAAGCACCATAAGGCGCTCTCGAGGGCCAAGGAACACGCACAGGCGGAGGACAGTCATTTTGTACCGAGGCGGGACTCGAGCCCTCCCCTGTAAGTGCGCACCCAGCGTGAGAGGCAGACCCGCTAAGCCACGACCCCGGTGCAGTGCGCTATATAGAATGCAGTATGCACAATGCTCGTGTTCACGTCTTACCATATCACCAAACATGGGTTTGAGTGAAGGAGCACATTACACACGAAATGATATCCGGGCTGCGAGTCGAACACTCGCCCGTAACTGCGCACGGAACTGCGCACGGCGTGAGGTAGACGCGTAACCACTAGGCCACGGCCAGCCCATCGTAGTGCAACGTAGTGGGTGGGTAACTGCGATTAGTGTGTCATCGCTATAGGCATCAAAACCACCTGGAGCTGTTAGCATAATAAATTATTCTGGCTGTTTTCTCGTCCTCAATTTCTCATCTGCTGCTTTTTCGTATTTTGTGATTCAGAAGAGCAGATGTTCAAACTTACAAGCAGGGCATACAAGACAACATGGCACGATCGAGCAAAGATTTTACCTGTCGCTAAGCCGGATATGGTGTTCATTAGATAAAAATTCTGATATCCTATTTCTGGCTAGTCACACGTTGCCGTGTTGTCGATATGGTCTCGTTCGTGTTTCGTATTCCGCCCTTTTGGCTTTATCTGCTGATCTCAGTGCAAGTAAGACAATGCAGTCTTCTTATAGCGTTCGATAATAACAAAGCATTTTTTCAGAACTCGTTTGATGAAGCGAAAAGTAGGAAAAGTGTTTTTAATTTTTCCTTCTCCCACTCCACAAAGAAGTGCTGTTTCGATGAAGTTATTCAGAGTCAGCTATTTTCAGGTGGCAAACCCGAAGTTATAAACTTAGGTCAGCAAAAACATTACATGGGAGATCTTGTTGTAAAGCAGAAAGTAATTATTTTTATGAAAATTTTTACACATTACTATGCAAAGCTCCAATTTTTAGAACAGGAATGCTGTGTTCGCAGCTCAACGTTGGCCGAATGGGATAGTATATTATGACATATTGAGTTCATATAGTAAGGCTGACTGCTTCACGAAATCACTCAAAAAGGTGCGAAATTTTCTTCAGAACCGAATGAAATTGAACTCATTTTATCTGCCATGCGACTCATTGAACAATACACCTGCGTCAGATTTATCCCACGCACGACCCAGCAGGATTACCTTTACATAGTGAATACGGATGATGGGTGATACTTTCCCATTCCTACCTTCCTAAACGTGTCTTTAGGCAGTAGGTACTCATTTTTCTTAGGTGTTACAGCACTGGCGTAGGGAAGGCAGGTGGCCCGCAAGAAATCTCTTTACAATCCACTGCTTCGGCCACGTGTATGACTGTACCCATAATCATGCACGAACTCATGCACGCCATCGGCCTTTTCCACGAACATGTGCGTTTTGATCGGGATACTTACGTGAATATTAAATGGGAGAATATTCGGCCAGGTGAATGTCTCTTATGACACGAAAAAAATATTGATCAAGCAAACAAATCATTTATACGCAGGTCTAGAAGCCCAATTTAGGACGGTCACCCCATTTTACAGTAGCGTATACGACTTGCCCTATGATTACTACAGTGTCATGCACTACGATGCCTTCGCGTTCGGCAACGGAAGAGGGACGGTCACCATGGAACCGAAGGACGGCCGATTCTTGCGAATAATCGGAACTGTAAAAGGGGCAAGCACTACGGATTTTGAAAAGATTCGTCGAATTTACTCTTGTTCGAACCAAGCAGCTAGCGATGGTAATATAGACCATTTTACAGATCCCGCACAACCTAAAATTTGAATTTCCCGCTGCAAGCCGCTTATGACAGTTTACATACTGTCGATGAAAAGGTCATCGCTTCAAAGCCAGCGCGCGTCCCTTTTTGAAAGCTTTTTTAAACAGAATAGTAACAACTCCGGTGACTTTTTGAAAAAACCAATCAAGGCCATAAATCGAGAAAACTGCCAACAGAAAAGTTCTGTCACTTCAACTAGTGCACAGCCTTAAGTAAGGGGCTTTTTATCTATGTCAAATTATCATAAGTGGCTTGAAGCGGGAAATTTAAATTTTGAAATGTACAATACATAGCCTGTGAATCGTCTATAGAGGGCTGTTTTGTGGGCAATGTCTGAAAAGTTGTATGAAACTACGGTTTATAGTCCCAGTAGGACAACATCCTGAAGCAGATCCAATGCGTCACTAATACAAGGCTTTTCCAATTTAGATCCGCTTTGCAAGGACGCATCGCTCAACTGTCCAGCGTACAAATTGTTTTGCGGACGTTGGCCACTTTTAAACACTTATTGCCGCCGGACTTGTCAACTGTGCACACCCTCATGGAACGGACGATGGCGAGCCATTAGGCCGCTGAATACGAAAAACAACACTATTGAATACATACACAATGAAAATGACACAATAACTTTATAATGCCCGAAATTGCATATGCGCTCTATTGAATTCAGTTTCCTAAGACCCTTATTTTCTATATTCGGAATTTGCGTTTTTCATATTCAATGATTCTTGTAGCCAATATAAGACTTTCCTTTATCCACTGGGCCATTTTTTCCTCCGCCCACTGGTGTATCAAAACTGGGCTGGTAGCTGCAGTGTTTGACTGCGTATCCTCAGCGGAAGCAGCCGCTTGATCACTTCGAGGCGAAATGAACGACCGCAGCAGTCGGCGGTATTCCCTGTACATCCGTCGAAGGGCGATCATACCAGGAGGGGCTCCTGAAAAAAGGACTGACGGTGTCATTTTTCAGAGACACATCAGCTAAGTAGCTAACACATTTGAGGAGAGACAACAACATTTTCGCAAGACCCTCACCTCTCCTCACGAAGCTGCGAGATTAGTTAACTCCTCTCTCATGAATCAGCTGCCGCTTTGGAAAGTATTATCTGCAGAGGATTAGGCTTACATAAGAAGGTCGGTCGCTAAGAGCGCCTAGTGATGGTTTGGCATCGATTTTTATGGCGCTTGTTGCTGCCAGGTCCTTTTCATTTGTTTTCTGCGTCGATGTGGCCACCAAGCGAGTATAATCTGATTTATAATATACGAGTAAGGGGAAGAATAAGAAATTTTCTTCGGCTAGAACCTTCACTGTTGTTTCCTAGGCTGCATAGGCAGCGCTGTTACCGTATAAGAAATACGAGTATTTATTACACATTCTCTCGTCAAAGGAATAGTTATGCTATAATCGGATAAATTTTGTATAAATTCACACCGAATAAAACTGTTCGTACATCCTGGTCCCTCTTGAGGTTCAGGTCAGTACTTTATGTCCAAAAAAGACTGACCTGAACCTCAAGGACTTCATGCATAGAACTGGAGCTCTCTGACGATGAGAAGTGGTATCAGTACTTTTACAGCCGCAAAGGTAGGGTATACCCTGCTTGTGAGAGCGTAATTTATTGCATACCCGGGTGCGACAGTGAGTTTATAGTCACTGAAAGCAACGTTGACCTCAAAACCTATGCGTATCTGGGGCGACATTCCTGGTCAGGGTGCTCGCAGAAGTGATCATAATCATCGTTAGAGTAACATTTTGCTGCAAAAAGGGATGAAGGGAATGGTGTCAGTGCATGATCGGAATGTGGTTTCACTAACACAAACAATGTCATTTCATTGCTAGCATTACAGTATGTACAGTACACAAGGTGGACGCCAAGTCTGCGATTATACCCCTCTCAAACACGTCATTCTCCTCTTCCAGTTACTGTAAGCGTCAATAAGTCAACAAGGATGAGGCATAATCTTCTTTGATTGCCGTTCGGCACACTGACTTCAGCACCACCCACTTGGTTGGGAGGAGGTATGTACACACACCCTACAGTATAAGTAAATGCTCTCAAATCAGCTGACGATGAGTCATCCCTAGGCGTCACCTTATCTCATCGCGATTTAAACCCCATCGACTAGCCGATAAAAACGACACAAGTGTGATGTGATTATGACAATGTGTGATTATGTGTGATTATGACAATCCTCCACTCACTGTTATCCCTGGCTGGATCCAGATCTCAAAAAATTCCGATAGTGATTTAAGTGAGGGGCTTACACGAAGTGGAACAGGTCCGGGCATACGAATAACTTTTTGCACAAGCAACAGGATTTGCTCTCCCTGCAAGTGCCAATCCCCGAGGCACATACGTCATTATTAAAATTTTAAAGCTGGAAGTATAGTTCCATGCGATGCATCAAATAAGCTTGCGATGCGACGTTTTAGGCACCTTTTTACATTGTCAGTTGACCCAAAAGTGTCGCATCGCACGCTTATTTGACGCATCGCATCGAACTATACTTTGGGCTTAAGTTTCACCACAAATCTCCGAATTTGCGTCCCATTCCAGTTATTACTTGTGGTTGCCCCGGGGAACATAGTGTAGGTAAGAAGTCAGATGAGACTGTGGGGTGTATAGGTGAGTTCAAACACAATACATAAAAGTTGATGATCCGCCCTTGCCTATTCAGCCTATTGGCCTCAACTGCCTAAGTCACGCATATGACAGGCCTACTTGTGGGCACCCGCATTTTCATCTTTCGGTATTCCTCAGACGGATACTGCAGTATCCGTCTTCAACAATAGCACGCCAAAATTTCGTTTTTTCGCATTCCCGTGGCTCAACGTATCCATTATCGCCGTTCCAGCCTACCACATGCTGTGTTTTGACTCGACTACATCGTTTCTACCAAATTGTTTAACCTTTTCGAATCTCAAACATACACTTTCAACCCAACCACGCCATACCAACATTTTCGATACAATACTCAAAAACAGACCTCGAAAGATTATAACTAGGCACACTGAAATAGAATCGCATTACAGTGAGAATACGGCATAAGAATTGGAGCACCACCGCAAAGTAGGCACGCCACAAAAACATTGTCGGCCTTCACACGAGTTCACGCACACACGAATAGTAATCGAGTAAAACTTTGGAATACATGATCTTGGTCCACAACTAGTGACCTTACTCAACCCACGCTGTAGTAAGTAAGTAGCCATGCACAAATGCAAAACACAGCCTGAAAAATTCTACATCATTAATCATCTAATGAGAAAGGCCAAAAAATGTTAGCATCTTTGCACAATTCGATAATATACAAATTGGCACAAGTTAGAGTGCTTATTAAGTTGGCCCGCAAAATTTTGAGCGCGAAAAGATCAAATTCCATCATACCCTAACTTCCTTGCGAGCACTTTCGGGCAAGGACGTACTCGAATTGGACTGATGAGTCATCAACGAGGCTGGTCGTGGTGGTTTAAAGGGCACTGGGGGTCGATAATTTGAATCAGCAGTTCCATTCGATTGTATCGATGAATGCCTGGGCCGGTATGGCGGCACGGGTGGTAATTTCAAGTCACCATTCATCTTAATGGCTAGTGGAGGCAAAGCCAAGGCACTTTTCGTATCACCGCTCCGTTGTACTGATAAAACTATCGAACCAGTCGACGTTTTCAATTCATTGCTAGGCGATGGCTGTTCAACGTCAGTTTCAACATCTGACTCAGTTTCTTCGGAACAAGTAGTCGAATCACGCCGTTTTGTGACTGGCAGTACCCCATTTCCATTCGGAATATGGCCATTGGTCAGCGCCCGTTGTTTACCACCGTCAGGGGCATAAATCGACCCATTCATGGGTTTAACAGATCGTTTTCGAAGGGCGACAGAAGTATCAGTATTTACATCAAAATAAACCAAAGATTTAACCCTCCAGTCTTTGGTCCATTGAATTGTGGGTGATGTTCGATCTCGTATTTTCACATATCTTATAGCATGCTTACCGTGAGCAAAATTAGCGGCTAGACTGCCATTAAAATGAGACAAGCCGAGTAAAACGGCGACGCAACCCAAATAGGCACCCCAGTACCAAGGTAAGATCGCCTTGGTAAGTTTGCAAAGCTTATCGATAGCCCCTCCGCATAAAAGTAAATTGACAGCATTGGCATCCGATGAACCAGTCATTAAATTTGAAAGAACCGTAAAATTTAAACAGTAAGTATCTATTGTACCAGATTGTGGAATACAAACTGGCAGGAAAGCGAAATAAGCGGATGTCATGACCACCATAATTGATAAGATAGCCATCCAACAAAGGTTTAGTAAATAACTCAATAACCAAAATAAGGCGCACATGACTCGACTACCCAACTTGCCGCAAGTACAACTCGGAATTCGACCTCGATAACAATGGTCGCAGTGTAAAGTGGCGAAAAATCCCACAATAGCCATCATGGCAGTCAAGGCCGTCATAATAATAGCCAAAATGACAGTGGCTTGACGAACTTTTTGTAAGTATGGGATGAGAAATTTGAAAAGACCTTGCGACTGCTCTTCTAAATCCAACATGCCAACATAAAGTTTAGTAGAAAATAAAAATAATCCAATCCACGTAACGGATAAGGCGATCATGGATGCCCAGGGTATGAATCGACGTTTCGACGATTTCACAACACCCAAAATTCGATGTTCTCTCCGACGTTTCCTTTTCGAAGTCCTGGGCACGTGGTTGGTGTGATATCGAGTACCAGCCATGTCAACACCGTTGCGATAATCGATGGACGAGTTGACTTCAGTGGCTCCCATAATTTCAATCAAATTTTAGGAGGGTGGAAGAAATATCGACCCGTATACTAGCACTACATTGGATAGGTAACTGCCGCCGTTTACTACGAATACGCTGTCGTCATCATTTGAAAGGCCAGACTCCTTTTCGTCCGCATTGACTCACACCCCGCCTCGTTTCGCCAAACAGCAGCAGTTGTTTGAGAAATGACAGAGGCGGACCACGGGAGCTCCACTCGACACTTTCAGTTTTAGAGTAAAGTGGGCCGACCACCGAATGTATCCTTGTACCCAAAGAAATATGCCGATGAAGACTCGGTCGGGGTAAAACAAGACAATATCCGGTGTATAAGCAGCCGATACAAACAAATCCCTTCAAAAATTAAATTTCCCGCCAAAACTTTTTGAAAGTTAGCTAATTCGAAATGGTAATGATAATAAGGCCGCCCATGGCGCAGATAAGCTCATATTATCGTTAGTAGCGGACAGAGTAAACGCGTAAAACCTGAACGAGAAGGGCGATAAAACACAAAATACTGGGCCTAGTCTAGTGTAAAAGGCACAGATTCGAGCGTATGGGCGAGGTCATCGCCACCTTCGTCCTTTCATTTAGAAACGGGCGCGATGTGTTTACCGAAGCGATTGATGCCGTATAAGGAATGGCGAAAACCGTTCGCCTATACGACCAAGTAAAGTGAGAACGGTACGTGCCCGACTGCCACACGTCACGAATCCGACGCATCATAGATACGTCTTTGCGACATGAAATACCTGATAAATCACTGCGTCGCCTCGGGCAACACATTCGCACAGAACAGAATGACAGAGACGTTGACCCAATGGTAGCAGCAGATCTTCCAAAAACACCCCTGCTGGCGCGTTATACGCTACTCGCGAAGACGAGGCTAGATCTGGTTTCTACAAGTAATTCCCGTATCCGTGTCTTTTGGAAAGACACGACAATCATTTTTTCATTTTACCCGTAAAATCATTCTTTCGAATACGATTACCAAAGAATACGTGGTCGAGAGCTTTTTCAAAAACCAGATTCGAACAGGTAGCTGTTTGCAATTGGCTAGACACGGCGGGCCAAGAACTGTCGGGCGAGAGTGTACCCGGCCAAGCCAAAGAAGCGATAGGAAAGCTAAAGAAAGCAGGTTGGAACGGTGGCACGAGCTGGCGTTCATCGGTTACGGCTGGTGGCAGGTTAGTTTTTGAAATGGAAATACGTAGACATGACATTCGTCGGGGGGATGGTGGGCTGATATTGTATCATTCATGCGCTCTTATGTACGGAACAATGACATCTGGCATCTTTTAATGTGTTCACTGACGTAGGACTGACTAAACGCGCGTGGACATGTGAATAGTAACCATGAATCGTATCCATGTCCCATCGTCATAATTATTGACTTGTCTGATCATCGTGGTATTGTGCGGATCGTCCCCTTTTTGTCACCCTTAGGTGCCAGAGATGCACCAAAGACTCACATCCTCTCCCAATCTTATACTCCAGAGTAGAACACAGCTCTTATTTCTAGGCGGAAATATGCTAAAAAAACCGACGTTATCCCTGTTTGAAAAAGGCGCGCTTTGGTGGCCCCTCGTGTCTGTTTCTCGTCCTGCAGCTTGGCCAATTACGAAAGTCCATTTCAGTTTGAGGCGATCAATATTTTGGCGAGTCTACCACAGCAGAACAGATTCTCGCCTCTTTGTCACTTCCTAGTTGAATAAAACGCTCAGCTTATCGATCCGGAGTAAACCAAGACCACAAACTAGGGAACAGTGTTTGTGAGAAACTTACCCGGTGCGGGTGGTTTCCTGGAAAGATTGTT
This sequence comes from Mesodorylaimus sp. YZB2_4, assembly GCA_030248295.1. Lineage (NCBI taxonomy): Eukaryota > Metazoa > Nematoda > Enoplea > Dorylaimida > Dorylaimidae > Mesodorylaimus > Mesodorylaimus sp. YZB2_4. The sequence continues at coordinate 57,333 of JASANH010001517.1, read as the reverse complement.
CTTCTGAACCGGGATGGTTGCACTGTTGTGCGAAGCTGATAAAAGACGGTACATTGAGTATTTTTTAATGACGGCACTGGTCATCATACCTGTGTGCCGATCGCATGTTCAAGTCGATGAATCAATAAAATCTTATATTTCAAAGGTAAAGAAGCTCTTTTTTCTGAAAATATAGATTACAATTTACTCTTTCAGCGCTACTGTGGTCCGGAGGAGCCATGCAAATCGCCTTACGAAGAGGCTTTTAATTGCTTATGCTTTCCTAATTATGGTTGTGCAGCTATCGCAAAGACAATCGAAGCTGAGTGCGTGCTTTCATACGCGATTGGATACTTGTGGATACAACCTAGTTTAGAAGAAGGTCACTTTGTTTTGGATTTAGACCCTTCCAGAACTCGAAGCTAGCTCGTGTCCGTGAAAATAAATTGGCAAATCCTAATGTCGTTTCTTTGCTAAAGAACTAATTCAGCCGATGCTAATTTTTTGCCTGTTGCGTACTGGTAGGTACTGGTACGTAAAAAAATGGGCTATTGTGAGTGTGCGAGGGCGAACTGCCACAAAAAACCGACCCCGACCCTTCTCTGTGCAACAGAGTTACCACGCGTTATCGGACGGGCCATGGTACTCCAGCGAAGCGTCGGGCGGTAGCATGATACACATGCAACCCGACCCAGCCTCACCTAGCTAAGTTGTTGGAGCCTACGTACGAGCAGTGTGCAGTAGCCACCCGTGCCATCGATCCACCTATCCACCACTTCTACCGTCACCTGCTTGGTGTGCTGTGGGTCAGCACCGATTGTTTGGTTCAGAGTATCGTCCACGATGTCCCGAGCAATATTCGCCATGTTGATTATCACCAGTGGCCTGGTTGCAACATCTAGTTCATTGCTGGAAGCAGCCGATTTGTTCAATGAGACTGGCGACGGTTCTACGAATTTGCCCACGACTGAGCTAGCGTCTCCTACGAGGAGTTCGCGTTCAACGACTTCGAACGGCACCGATCGTGTGAGTGTGGTCAGTTCAGACGAAACTGACACAACTACGATGACAATCGAGGAAGGAAAGAGAAGTATTTTCAAGGTTTGGTGGGTTGTGTATTTAGTCGTCTATATGTGCAATGTCTTCATCGTGACAATTCCAGTCATCTTAGTTGATCAGTGCCGAAATAAGAAGAAATTAGAGATGGAACGCGAAGTGGAAAAACGACGACAAGCGTTGGGACGAAAGAAAATAACACTCCGTCCAGTCAATCCGAATGCCAATTCGAAATATGGCAGACTGAAAATGGGAAATAATGCCGACAACGTCAATCAATTGTGTGCAGTCAAGAAAAATACGACCATCGGAGAGGCTGGTGTTAAAACTTATCGCCATCGATCCGCAAAAGGCAAGGGAGATCGCGCCAAGAAGAAGGCATCTAAAGCATGAGTCGGCGCCGATAATGTCACCTGAATGGGAGCAATGAGAAAATGTGTTTGTGCTTGCTGATAATGAGGGGGACACACTTTGTATGTATACTTTTAGTGCTAAGATTTTTACCTCGCCTTGCGCCCAGTAGTGACTCGCAAATTTTATTCAGATAACACGCACATACAATACGATAACTAGTGAAAACAGTACTCGCAGTGTCTCTGATGTACAGTATTCACAGCAGTTAAACTGTAAAACCTATCGTCTAGGGAAGACACTATGAGTACCACGCTACTATTTGATACTCGTACTATCCTGACACATCAATACCGTGCCACTTGAAATCCTTTATCCACCTTGGGGAATACCATGGCTGACCAGAGGATGGTTAATTTTAATTGCTAAACTGAACATATTGGTGGCGAACGGAGTAGGAGATACTTAGGCCTTGGCCTTGGCCTTAGCTTTGGCTTTCTTGGCCTTCTTAGCCTTGGCTTTCTTGACCTTCACCCTACCGAAACATGGGAGTGCAACGCCACCGCCTGCTCCGAAGTGTCGACACGGATATGTTACATAACTTGTGGGAGATATCGGCTGGATGTAGAAATCTGGTTTGCGGTAAAAGGTAGGTTGAGGACCAGCAGCGCCGAACGGTGGTGGGTTAGGAAGCGCTCCGCATGGTGAGGACGCCCCTTCGCAAGGAACAGGTTGAGAACCGCCTGGTGCTGGAGGAGGTTGATATGCTGAGTATTGAGGCGAAGGAACAGCTGCTGGGATAGGATAGCCGCCGGACGGACCCGACGGGCCTGGAGCTGGAGTTTGGTATGGAGCAGGTTGCGGAGCGGGCGTTGGTTCAGGTGGCTGTGGTCCCGGAGCAGGAGCGGGTTGTGGCGCTGGTGCAGGTGCCGGTGCCGGTGCAGGTGCTGGTGCTGGTGCAGGCGCTGGCGCAGGTACCGGTGCTGGCGCTGGCGCAGGCGCGGGTGCTGGCGCTGGCGCAGGCGCGGGTGCTGGCGCTGGTGCAGGCGCAGGCGCGGGTGCTGGCGCAGGCGCGGGTGCTGGCGCAGGCGCAGGGGCTGGAGAAGGTTGATAGCCTCCTGGTGGAGGACACTTGCAATATTCCCCATCCTTCGCGGGTGGCCCTGGCTCTCCTCGTACACCTGGTTGTCCCGCAGCGCCAGGATGACCATCGGCTCCAGCCAAGCCAGCTGGCCCGGGAGCTCCTGGAGAACCAGACTTCCCTGGAGCTCCTTGTCCGCCGTCTGATCCTTTTGATCCGCTAAAAGATAGAGTTGATGAAGGCCTCGGTGTTGCGCAGTTCAATCCTTGCACTTACGGGGCTCCAGCTGCTCCAGCCGCACCATCAGGGCCTTTGACCCCAGTATATGCGTCAGCGCCTGGTTCGCCTTTCTCGCCAGGTCTACCTTTTGGACCAGGTCCTCCAGCAGGACCAGGTGGGCCGGGGGGTCCTGGTGGCCATGATCCGGGCGGACCAGGTGGCCCAGGTGGTCCTGGAGGGCCAGGAATAGTTCCTGGTGGTCCGGGCGGCCCGCGAGGACCTCCAGGGCACACAAAGCAGGGTGGAGCCGGCAGGATTTCAATGTAGGGCGGGCGAGCGCCAATTTCTCCAGGCGCGCCTTTCGCACCAATTTCGGGTGGCGACTCGCCGTCCATGCCCGGTACCCCTGGTTCGCCAGGCGGGCCAGGGGGACAAGGGTTGTCTGAAAAGTGGGTGTTCGCTAAGCATAGTTAAGGGGTCATAGCCTAATTAGACTTACAATCGCTGCATTGGCAAGTACCGCCTCCGGCAGCCCTGGCCGATCTCGTCAAGGCGCTATCACTGGAGCGGGCACTCATCAGACGAGTCCAAGCATCTTCCGTAATTCGATTAAATTCGCGCATTCCCGAGGACAAGTGGAATTGCAGATCATCACACACACGAAACAGAAACGGCACGCCCAGAATACATGCCAGAGTAGCACCTACGCCGAGGGTGATGGCCGCCGACCCCAAATAGTTGGTCGTTACCATTTTGATTGAAAATACTTGTCTTTGTTTTATTGCAAGAAATTGAAAATTCAACTGCTGCTGCTGATGTCCATTTGATGGCCATCTCTCCTTTTATAGGCGGGGATGGGCACGGTAGCTTGTCTTGTTTCGCACAGGCGACCATGACTTGACCAGGCGTATCAGCGCTTGACGTAAAGATGGAACCCGTGTCTGGAATTCAATCACCACCCGTGAATTTCCGCTGCCTGAATGCAATGCCACAGTGAGGTACAGTCAAGTGTTGCCTTCTCACACGGGACATTGTACCAAGTTTCACACTTTGACTGACTATTCCCTTTGAATTCGGAGTGCAGAAAGACGATGCCAATAAAAATCGCCGAAATGTCTTTACGGCCGACGGGCATCGGGCGTAGATGCATCACCGACCGCAGTTACGCCAACCGCTGTCCCCTCTCTCTTCCATGTATGGAAAGATGGCGAACTCGAACTGTGCGAATGAGCGCCCATGCCGAATGCAATTCCTAAAAACCGTTCAAATCGTGTACGCATTAATTGGGGCGAAAAAGTGAAGAAGAGAACCACGGAAGAAAGGACCGAAGATGTTATCCCGCTGAAACGGACGCCGTCTTGTACAACTTGATGTCGCGAAACGAAGAAGGAATTTAGTTTTTATGCTGTTTTGCTGGTTTGTGGGATCTAATCCCAAATTGATTGAATAATAACATATACTTCGATTTGTCAGTCCCACCTCTTTCAAGCTCTTCAAATATCAGGTTGGCGTACTTGAGTCTGCGGGTTAATAATATTGTCAAGAAAGCCAGCTCTCAAGCTCAGGTGCATTGGTGCCACTGCACATTCTGGTTAAGTTTCTATGCTGTTTGATCGCCTTTTTCGGGACACAGACTAAATATTTTCTGTTCCCCTCGGAGGAGGTTTTGGCAAAATCAATAATTCTTCCTCGAAGCTTGGGATAAGCCGGGGTATTTCTGTATTGCGACAGTATGGGACTGCCAACCCAATGGCCACTTGCCATGTTTTAAAAATGGAAGAGAGTAAGGAAGGGGTCACTGAGAGAATTCCATGAACTTCAACGGATTCTCAATGTATCTGGGTCCATGCACCGCTGATTCTGAGAATGAAATCATCAGTTTTGGAAAAAAGTTGATGCCAAAATTTCAATCCCTTTAAGTAGTTCCACCTCAAATAAAATCCCCGGCCTTACAGTGTTTACGGTACTTGGGATTGTGGCCGTTCTGGCAGTATGCACTTAAAAAATGTAACAAACAGCTCAATGCAGGCAGTGTCAATAGACTCACGCAAGCTCGCCGACACATACAGCATAGCAAGCTGAAACGTTGGCTCTGGAACAGAGATTTAAAAACGCAAAATCTGTTTCCGCCTAATGTGAGGATAAACGCAATCTCGCAGGAGATAGCTAGCACATAAAAGCATTTGTAGCAAATGAATATCGCAGCACTGCCTGATATGTGAGTACTTCAGGGGGTGATCTCTGATGGTTTTGCACGAGGCCGATTTTCCGGCCTCGTCCATAGCTGGAATATTCTGACTGGTGATGCTGCCAAACCATGTGCCACGCGCGATTAAAAAACCGTGTCGAGATCTCTTTATCCTAGCTTGTATGTATCATGGACAAACCTGTGACTGAAACACTGTGCAGAGTTAGAAAAGCAAGCGTTCCCATGCTCTTCACACCAATTTCAGGAAGCCGTAAGCAGGATAGCTAGTTTGCGTCGTACCAGGCAGGCTGCATGAATTTCAAAGGCTATTTAAAGATAGACCCTTTGCACATACTGTATGAGTGACTTGCCCCTAGAAGGCCTTGCCTGCCTTCCTATCATATGCACCCCTATGTAGTCGTACTGACCAGTGATGGGCCTTAAGTGATGCTAATTGTACGCCTCACGCGCCTTCTAACTTTTTCATAACCAATTCGCATGTGTAATACGCGTGGATGTACTAGTCTGCACCTATTAGTACAGATTCAGAAACCGTCTGCCTAGTCATGGTCGGCACAGCCGAGAGCGAGATCGAAGTCGAGTGACCGACTAGGTTTGCAAGTATTAGCTGAGGACTGGTCTTGAGTTCCGACTGCTCTTCGAGCACTTCAGGCTCAGATTCGTCAGAACCAACCCCTTCGACGGGAGATGCGTGCGGCTGCTCTCCGAATTGTGAGTCTACGCAGCCCTCTTGGTGTTTGGCTAATAATCTCAGCACGAGGCGTCCGTCCGTGGGCTGGGACCTAGCCCAAGGGCGAGCCAGACTTCAGAGCACTAGGTGCGGATAGTCCATACCAATTACATGTAGGGATATGCTGTATGAGCGTGCTCGATAGCTTTTATACTTGCAATCATGAAACTGGAAAGTTTATTCTCCACTACGCATAGTACACGGTAGGTACAGTTCTAGTAGTCATGAGGCACTCCATAGACACCCGAGCACAAATGTGGCACGTCTAATAAGCTACTCGCTAACAAGTCTAGTCATCCTATTCTCACTGTACAACCTAAAACATGCGACCCCAATATTTTTTTCTTAGGCTTTCTTGGCCTTCGCCTTGGTTCTCGCTTGTTTAGCCTTCTTGGCCTTGGATCGCTTGGCTTTCTTTTCCTTCTCTCCATACGGACTTGCCGGCTGCTCTGGAAATTCGGCTTTGGCGACTGAGTATTCGCTTGGCTCGACCATGAAATGCCGCTGTGGCGCTGGTGTGGGCTCGACTGGCATGTAGATTCTTGGCACATAGTAAGTTGCTGGTGGCGGCTCAGTGGTGGTCAATTCGTCGTACTTATTCGCTGGCGGATGTTGCTCAGGATTAAGAAAATGTTCTGAACTCGAATAAGACCTAGGCGCCGGGTAACTACCACCTGGGGGTGATGGATAAGCTCTGGCGGACGGAGGAGGTTCGGGAGAGGAAGTGGGGGAGTAAGGTTCAGGTTCTGGCGCCCTGTAAGACGCTGGCGACGGGTAAGATCTCGACTCTGCACTCGTTTCCTTGTAGGATGGTGGCGAAGAGTGGGAACCAGTTTCTGAACTCGTGTATGATGACCGTGAAAGGTAAGAGCCCGCTTCCGCATTCGAAGGTCTGTACGATGGTGACGGGTTGTATTCCGCACTTTCCATCTTTTGAGGTGAAGGGGGGAAGGAACCAGAGTCAAAATTCGTAGATTTGTAGGCAGATTCTGATTCTGAAGGTCTGTACGTCGCTGGTGATGGGTAGGAGTCAGGTTCTGGATTTGAGGGCCTGTATGATGGTGATGGATAGGATTGTTCGTTTTTGTGGGGTGGAGGAGGAGGATGCATGTCAGCTTCGGGCTGCGACACCCTGAAGGACTCTGGTGACTGGTAAGAGTCAGAGGGAGGTCTAGGCTCTACATAGGTTTCATGTTTTGGGGTGTACTCCCTGTGAATGATAACAGGTTCTGGTGTCGTAGTAGGTGTCGGTGTTGTGGTCGTTGTGGGAGCAGTTGTGGTAGTTGAGGGCGTACTAGGAGTTGTAGTTGGAGCTGGCGTCGTAGTAGCTTTTGTTGTGGATGGGGCTGGAGTGGTTGCTTTTGAAGTAGTCGTCGGTCGAGGAGTTGTTCGTTCAGAAGATGGCGATGGTGAGCTCGAATCGTATTCAGAAGGCTGTGCAGGGTATTCTTTCTGCGTGGCATAAGCAGCCTGCGGATTGTACGGGCCTTTTGCATCCTCGGCCCTCATTGGGTCAACAGCCGCGTTTGAATTATGGGTGAGAAAACGAATTGCGGCAGCATCTGGTGGCGCGTTTTGGCCATACGGATTTGGGCCTTGGTTAGGAGCCGCGAAAGCCATGCGATTCATGTCTGAGCTTTGGCCTGGATAAGGCGCTGGAGCTGAATTTGGGATGGGCAAGCTGGGGCCATAACCACTATATCCGTAAGCAAATTGTGCTTGTTGAGCGAACATTGGATTATTGAGCACACCTGCAGGTCGGCGTCTAATTGGGCATCCGCAGTATTCTTCTGCTCGCACTCCTCGCGGACCGCACGGTCCTGGCGGGCCACGATCTCCAGGACGTCCAACTTTGCCTGGGGGCCCTGGTGGTCCAGGTGGGCCACTTTCACCTGGACATCCGGCTTCTCCTGGCGCTCCCATCGCACCGTTCGGACCCGACGCACCACTAAAAAAGAACGGTTTAAAAATGTACTGTGAAGCCAAAAGCATAGACTACTCACGGATATCCAGGTCGGCCTTGTGGTCCGGATTCGCCCTTCGTGTAGGTAACAGCGTCATCACCAGGAAGTCCTGGCTCTCCACACTTGCCAGGCTCGCCCGGCGGTCCGCTGGGTCCAGCTGGTCCTGGTGCACCGAGAGGGTTTCGACCAGGCGGTCCTGGTGGTCCACAAGGACCAGGCACCCCCTGATATCCAGGCCTTCCTGGCAATCCTGGTTGTCCTTTGGGCCCTGCTGGGCATCGCCGGCATTGAAGGACTGGTTGCGGTGGGATATAGGTCTGTGGTTGAGGCTGTGAGTATCCGTAGGCCTGCGGTGGGGGTTGATAGCTTTGGGGCTCATAAACTGGCCCGCAACCTTGGGGATGGAATCCACAGCCTTGTGGTTGCTGGAATTGCATTTGAGGTTGATACGGGAAGTTGAAACTTTGCGACATCGATGGCACGAACGATTGGGCTTGGGTTTGGAAGAAACGCTGTGGTTGATTTTGGAATGCGAGACCACGTTGGGGCATGAAAGACAAGTAGCCCACGAATTGCCTTTGAGCCCCCGTTGGCCTGAATCCATTAGCCGCCCACGGCCATCCACCAACGACGGGCATATCACGCTGTCTATGAGCACGGAACTTCTTGCGATCTGCCAAGTGCGACATGAGGGCCAAAAATCGACGCGCTTCGTTTACCACTTCTCCGTACTCATGAGGTATCATCGATTTGTCGTATGTTCCTGGTTCTCCTGGATCGCCTTTTGGACCGATTTCGGGTGGTGACTCGCCATCAATGCCTGGGATTCCCGGTTCTCCAGGTGGTCCAGGAGGGCAAGGGTTGTCTAGACAAGAACACGGATCGCACATCATCCAAGTGCTACACTATACGTAACACTTACAGTCATAACATCTGCAAACTGGAGGTGGTGGCGTTGGCGGCGGCACGAATGGCGTTGGAGCTGGTGGAGCATACCCACCGCTAGGAGCTGGGGCTGGACCATATCCGTTCGCCACGGCAGGAATTGCATAACCCCCGCCAGAAGATGAGCCATAATATCCTGCCTGTCTCGCCGATCGCCCGCTTCGCGCTGCTATGATTCTCGTCCACGTGGTCTCAGTGATATTCTTGAATTCATCCATACCCGCATTCAGATTTTGCCTCAGACTAGTTCCAATCTGCAAGACGAACACCACACCGACAAAACAGGAAAACATGCCTATTAATCCCAGCACAATGGCAATAAAGCCTAAAACGCTGGTTCTTATTATCATTTTACCAACCGCAGTTGCTATCGACTTCGAAAGGTAAAGTGCAATACTGACTTGTCTGCCCTCTGCCCATCCCTATTTATGAGCGACACGTTACTGCTTATTGCATGGTCAATCATGGTCACCACTGGGCACTAATCCTTGTCCAATTTCGGCGCATTGCGCAGGAAACCTGGCCCTCGTGTCAGACTTCTTGGCCAGGCGTATACAATTCTCAATTCAATGAACAGTTTCTGTTGCATTGAATTGGCAAATGTCAGTGGGCACGCCTAGGAATACACTCGCAAGTTGGGGATCGTCGAACGTGACGATGACGAATGTTTTCATTTCGTCAATTTACTTTACACCCCATTAAATCACTCGGTCAACGACGAGTGTGTAATAATCTTGAGACGGATGAGAGTAAGAGGCGCAGTATATGTGACATGTAAAAGATATTTCGAGAGAGAAAACCGACAGCCGAAAGAAACATCTTCTTCTGAATGCAACCACTCGAGTCAGGCGAAGCAAACAGGGCACGAAAACTTCGGCAAGACTGAGAATAGTTTAAGATGAGAATCGCAGGAAAGTAATAAGATGTAATTTGAAGAACTTAAAGTGTCAAGATTTGGATGAAATAATTTGAAATTGAAGTGTACCTTCTTGACTTATCGTCGAAAAGTGTTTTAACTTGCATGTTCACTTGAACCAATCCTTGACTTTTTCTGTGTTCAGGAATCGGCACTACAAAAAGTGCTGAAGTGTGGAGCTCGATGAAGGCATAGGCCGGTCATTGCCAATGAAAGGTGAAAACCAAGCAATATCAGATCAGATTCTGCGGAATGTCATTTTTTCAGATCTGTAATTCAGTCATGCGATGTCCGTGATTATCTGAAATGCGTTTCCCGTCGGAAAGGCTCATGATAAAAAAATGCTCCAGGACTCCCCGCACATCAGGCTGGCTCTAATAAGAGCTTGGGCATAAGATCAGCATCAAGGCTTCATGAACGCCTCCTAATCAGTCTGATGAGGTCAAAGTTCTCCCAAGTCAGCTCACAATCGAACACACCAGATCAGAAACATATATAATATCGATTAATATCAAGACATACCTGCAAATTCACCTTTCATGCACTATCATTGTGTGAGAAATGCTGAAAGCTCTGGAATCATACGGCATATACCATACCAGTGAAAAAGAATTTAGATTTTAGGATCTCTGAACAGCTGACGCGAACTGCCAAGAGGCATTTAGGGGTTTTGGTCGGGAAAGTTTTCGGCGGGCGGCTGCATTTCAAAAAAAGTCTCTGAGAATGGATCGAGTGCACACTGCACCTGACCTGACAGTGTGCATGTTTTGCACTTTAGGTCACGCACATGGCATGCTGCGTGCAAACTAGCTCAGTCCAGTTGTGTAGAGCGATGCTAGTTTATTTGCTCTAGTCACTCGATCATGCTTTTGTATCTCCTTTCGAGATTCCCATAATATATCACGCAATTATGTGTTCGACATGTCACGAAAAAGGATTTCTATCAAACAAGCCCTCGCCCAGGATCAATGAACCAGGAAAATAAAGCATGTTCATCAGCATAACTCACGATAAAACTGGACAAATGTTTTTACAGCATTGTGACGGACGAGGCCTTTAGCTTATTTAATCGCCAACTCCTTCTTGTTAAGTCTTTAAGCACCATATCGGCGTTGGGTTAGTGTTTTTACGCTTGAATTTTTAAATGGAAACTGAAAGCCCGCCTACGCGCAGACAGATAATCTGTGATTGTAGCGTCATTCAATAGGAGAATTAGTCTTGAGAAAACGGCTTTGTATGATCCCCGACAGAAGAGTCGATACCAAATTTAGCTGCCGGGTCTCACGGGATATGAGATTGGAACGTGTTTCTGGCGCCTTGCTTACTATCAAAGCAGAGCATTGGTACGAGCCCCACGAGCTCCAATTCACACGATTCATACAACTACAGTATCGGTTCATTAGTGAGAGCAGGCCATCTCTGAGAAGAGAGCCTACATTTTCTCGCGTTACGTTTAGCTACATTACATCCGCTTCCGTTTTTCTATGATTTGCACAAGTTTCTATTTTTTCCGCTTCTTCCATTTTTTTACCCGTGGGAGGTGAAAAAGCCGTGAAAAGCTTTTACTTAGCTCCTGATGCCTCGCGATGAGATTCCGCAATCATATTCCCGCGTCAAGGTTTTTTTGAAAGGCAGGGACGAAAGAATAAATTGATTCAGCCTGAAGAGCTTTTGTCGAATAAATGTATGTACCTTTATCTGATTTGGTTTCTTGTTGCACTTGAATGGGATGCATCTTCATTTTCTTTAGACTCCTAGGATTTTATCCCAAGTCGGTTCCTCTTACGATTAGACTCGGGTTTCTCTTTGGTCTAGTGCTTGCCTACGAAATTTCGGTCGTGACGGGGATGAGAAAAAATTTTCGTCCTTGCTTCTCTGCAAGTCTTGGCTCTGCCTGTTGGTTTTGATTTTGTAATGAAGGTCAGTCGGTTCAGTCACGGGGTTCTTTCGTCATAAACACTTGATCCAAACCCGCAGTGACATCCTTTTCCAATTTTCCCGTCTCCTGAGGCACACGATATTTTCCCCATCAACGTGGCTTTTACGTCCCTTGCATAAAAATACTTTCTAATGCAGCCAATAGTGGGTACCTGTAAAATCTTGTTTTTGCGTAGGGTACGCATGAGTAGCCCTTCGCCACGTTGATGACCTTACGATCAGTTCGGTCACGCATGCGCTTCGAAATGTACCTCATCCATCAAAGTGGGGACAGTTCGCCGACATGTGCCGACTAGACTTACTTGAAGCATCCATGAAAAGAATTCTGCTGATTTCTCCTTTTCTTATTCAAAGACCCCGCTGCTTTTTTCAATAATGCAATTGCAATATTCAAGGCAGAGCAGTGGGTGTTGCTAATGAGAGGACCTCCAATGCGATTTTTTGCCCCTCAGTCTACGACAATTACTGACCCACATTAGTTGATCGACAACATTCTTTTTCCAACTTTCTATAATTTTTCTGAGAAACCTATCAATTTTAGAAACAAGTGCAGCCACGGCGCAGGACGACGTCTTTTCTTGGCACTGACGGTCTACGAAGCTAATCAAAAATAGGTAGAATGTTTTTGCCATAAGCAGTGAGACGTGAACATTTCATCGAGGCCCCAATCCGTGAGGCACAGAGGCAGAAGCTACGCCAACCTGGTTAGTCTTGTACGAATTCTAAAAGGTGCAAATTTGTAGCTGTATGTGTAAATATGCAAATCGTGTTTTCCAGGTACTCTCCTAAAATCAGACCTTATAAAACAAGAACGTAGGATAAAGATAGCGGGTACGGATAGGACGTGGTGAGATGACGCAGGTCGTCCTGGAGCGTCTCGTCAAGACCCCATGTTAGTGCCACCTCGTATATGGTGGTTTTTCCTCGGCATTCACTTCTCATGTCAATGCTTATGGCTGCTCCACTTATCACTGCGAGCTAAGAAGGTGATAATGGTGGTGGGTTTGTGGATGGTTAGAAGTCATGGAGTTATGTTTTCAACTATGCATGTTAGAGTTCCCGGTTCGCAGGACGAATTACCACAGTTACCACAGTTTACTAGCATTACATACTTCTTTTGCCGCTGTCTGTTGACGCAATCGGCTCACTTGTTTTCATGTGGTTTCGTTAAAACAAACGTGCCAAATGGAGAATAGAAAAATCAAAATGTCATAAATTTATCTGATTGGATCATGCTGTTGTTTCCGATTGAAGAAAAACAGAAATCCTCTGATGATGAATAAATTGGTCTCTTCTTTATTTATTTTATTTATTTATTATCTTTATTATTTATTTCCTACGTGAGCCTCGGGTGTGGGACGCGTTAGGCCTGGCCCAGTCGGATGTTCGGCTCAGCAAGCGCAGCTCTCTGCTGTTGGCAGCCAGCACAAAAAAGTGTTAGTTAGTCGCTTCACTCGTTTCTTAGATCTGACGAAGTCATTACTGCCGCTTCGAAGTCACATCAGTGGTCGCAGGGTCAGCCATGACGTTCGATTATGGCGCCTCCGCGAATTCTCACGAAGTCAATGACTCCTTAGCATATTCTGAATCTTATCCATTTTTTGAAACTGGAGATCTGTATGACTACTCGGATTTGGATTCCCTGTTCTATATTCACGAGCAACTTCAAATATCTGAGAACCCGTACAATGTACCGACTACGATATGCGGTGCCGCCATGGGCGTGGTAGCTTCGATCGGGGTGATCGGCAATGTAATGACTGCCTACATATTCAGCAGGAAGACGATGGGACGAGCATCTATTGGTATATTACTAACTGGCTTGGCTATCACGGACGCCTTACTGTTGGTGGTTGCTGCTCCACTGTTCGCTTCGTCGGCTATGTACGTCAATAAACCAGGATTTCGGCTGATGAGCGCCATAGCCTATATGACAGCTTATATCTATCCTATTGCCAGTGCTTTACAAACGTCCAGTGTGTGGCTTATGATGGTAGGTACAGTATTCTTCGTCGATGAGGCTTTCATCGGCTCACCTCCTTCCTACCCTAGGTTACAACCATGGAACGTTATTTGGCAGTATGCAGACCTTTCTTGGCCATATCCCTCTGCACAAGACATCGGGCACGACGCACTGTTTTGGTCGTCCTAGCAGCTGGTGCAGCTTACAACATGTGCCGATTTTGGGAATATTCGCCGACGGCCTTAGATAAAGGTAGAGGTAGGATGATAGCGTGGCTGGATGACAGTGCAAAGGTGCTTTGCGTCTAGAGACCCCTGAACGTCTGGAGGTCTGACATTTCCATGAAGGGTTGTCATTAGCTAATCCATTTTGGGCCTGCTGCTGGCTAATAACTGAACTAGGTATCTTATGGTCGACCTCCTTCGAGGCTTGCAAATGACAAAGTCAATATCTCTGTAACAAGATAGACTGCAGCATGGAAATGACGCTTGCTCATTCCCTAGAGAGCTGACAGGCGTGTGATCGAGCTCCACTTCACTTACCCCAGCTGTGGCCCGTGTGCAAACTTCTGTTTTCCTTCTCAGGCAAAGCTAAAGAATAAGTTTCGAGCCAGTGTACAAGTTTCCTTGTTTCGTGAGTAGGAGAACAGATAAGAGGGAGGACCTTGTCTGGGCAATCACTTTGCGCCCATTGTCATATTCGGCTCACAATAAGGAACACACAATCATGTGTGATCGAGCGTAGGTCTATGCGTAAAGATTCTAGAATGAAGAAATGTTCTTCCACTGTCTGAGAGAACAATGATGCGAAAGGAGTCCACTAACTCAAACAAATGGTAGCACAAGTTTTGACTGTTTGACTGTGTCATTTGAAAATCTTTCTTTTCCTACTTCTCATTTCTGTTTTGTGCGAGCGAGCCAAAAGAGCCGACAGTACATTGCAAGACTGACAATGAAAGGCGCCACCATTACGTGTTTGTATAGGTGTACTAGAATGCAGCACTTGAGGGCATGGTATATTTAAAAGGCACACACCAAAAAGGCGGTTCTTCGATAAACCCAGAGCCAAGCGACATTTCCTTTCGGCTTATCGTTCACAGTCAATAATAACAAAAAGCACGTACCACATACAGCAGCAAAGCCAGTCTTCTATGATGTGTACATCTCGGATCCGGACCCTGATTGGCCTCTATTCTTTTCACGCTCTAACCTAATGCCATGCCACGTGACCGTACGCACACATACGCACGTACCACCCCTGCGTAGCGATGCATAGCCTGAATCGTAACTTCCAGTCCAAACAACGATAGTGGGTGCCCATCCAAGACACAAAAGCAATATTTTATAGTTTCGATTCCATCTTGTTCGCTTCATTTGTTCTTGTTCGCTCGGAAATGTCTTTTCGATTAAGCTTACCGAACCTTGCTGCCAGGCACGTTAGGGGAGCTTGGACCCGCAGGTATCTTGAAATGTGACCAAAACGGCCAAAACAAGGCATAGTCTAAACAAACACGTTGTTTTGCTGCAACATCCTCTCGAAAGAACCAGAACCGGAGGCTTTTTTCCAATCCCCTCCTGTGACATGCTATGGGCACTCACTTCCCTCTTTTATTTCAGAAAGCAACGTGGTTGTCGCATTGCCAGCAAAATTGCGCGAAAATCAGACCTACATTCTGGTCTACGTTCACTGGATGTATTTTATATTTATTTTCGCAATACCTTTTCTGGTCTTGACCCTGGTCAATGTTATGGTCATTATGACCATTCGTCGTGCCAGGCGTGATCGTCGTCATTTGACCCGCCAGCAAAGGAAAGAGCACGCAACGGCGACCATGATGCTCGTTGTAGCGTGCGCCTATTTGGCTTGCACGAGCTTAGCATTTGTCTTGAATGCTATGGAACTTTGGGGTGCCAGCGGAAGACGCGATGTTGAGCTGCCTCAAATGGACTTCTCAAACGTGGGTGACACAGAGAGCCATCAGGACTCCCTGGAGAGTCACTCCAGTGAGGCATCCATGCACATCAGTCACCCTGCGTCATTCGCCACACAAGGGCCAGCTTCTGATGACGGGGTTGATCACAATGCACCAAGAACAACTCGGCGTCATTCAAATTTGTTTTATTTTCTAATCGATCTCAATAACCTCCTGGTCATGATTCACTGTTCAGCGAATTTCGTCATTTATTATTGCTTCAACCGCCGATTTCGAAATCACGTTCGAGCTTTCTTATGTTGTGACATTCGTCCCAGACACAGCATCATGGACGCGTTAGCGGGAGACGGTACCTTGGACAATAATACGTGCCACGGAGGAAATCACGATGAGGCGAAACCCATGTTCTCACGTTTCAACACTTCATTTGCTGTCGAAACCCATCTCTACTACGGCACCAGTGGGAGGGCTATGAAGTTCACTTATTCGTATCCTATACGACAACGAGCAGCCAGCGTGCACAGTAACGGCAGCATCACCAGCTTGATCAACAGTCCAAATACCAGTCCGAAAAATCACACTGGTGTTAAAACAGCTCAAATCATGGACGCAGGGGTCAGGCCCATGAATAAAACCAATCTCTAATATGAAACTTTAGTGTCTGCTGCAAAGGTGTTGTGATACTGTGTGCACGCACTCATTGTAACCTGATGTACTGCTCTTTCGAACAATACTGTATGTACATATGTACCTGCGTGGTGGAGCCCTGGTTATATAAGGCATTGCAGAAAGGGTGCAGCAAACAAATTCAAGGATGCATATGGCTATTCACCACAATAGAGACAGATTGCACGCCGGGAGTGTTTGCGCTAACGCAACCTTTGAATTAATGCACTGCTTTGCAAAATGATGCAGAAATAAAACTAATTTTCAGGCACTCTTTACATCGTTACGCTCCAAGTAAGGTGCCAGTTCCAGCAGAGGGCCTTGAGCAGCCATGGTGCCCGTAGGTGTTCCTTTAAGTCCGACCATAGTAATTACTGATTAGCTAAACTACAATGTTTGAAGAGCTGAGCATTTGCAAAAATAAGATGAGGCTTCCAAGATGTGTTTTTCTTTTTCTTAGGCACTGTATGCCTTTCTAGGCGTTATTACTATTTTTACGTAATTGGCTAATGAATAAGTGATATGCGCAGGGTTAAATGATTATTCACGAAACCTGCCAACCGCAAGCACAATGACCAACACCGGAGATAAAACTGGTACACACATGCAATAGGAGGCATCCAGTCCAATAAATGATCATAATCTGGTTGATACTGGTATGTGCCCATTCATAACCACGCAGCCAACAGTAGCAAAACTAAATGAAACACTCACTACGATCCCTTACGATCCCCCTTCCACGACACAAGATACGAGCATCCTTCCCTCCAACACTATCGTGCTTGGATAAGTCTAATAAACTCTCCGGCTGCTAATGTGTAGTACCTATCACGATCAATGCCCAGCCGGGAACGGTTTTTGTAATGGTGCCAGAATTTCTTCAATCAATTTGCCAGCTTTGAGGACAGTGCCATCATCCCAAAGTCGCCCCACTATTTGCAGCCCAATGGGCAGTCCTGTCGCTTCGTCATAGCCAGAATTTACTGTCAGGGCGGGATGGTGTGTCAAATCGAAAGGTGCCGTATTCTTGATCATGTTGGCACTGCCAGCGAGTACCTCTGAAAGAGAAGGTCATAAACTGGCTGGGTGACCCTCTACAGTATTCGCAAGTCATACCCTTCAGAGGGGCACCTTCGCCCGGTATCTTGGCCGGCAGATAAGGCAGTGTGGGCATGAGAAGTACGTCGTACTCAGCCAATACCTTATCGTATTCTTTGCCAAGTACCCATCCCCAAGTTTGAGATTTTGCGTAGCTAAGGTAGAACTTGGAGCCACCGTGCTTTTTCACGTAAGCTGAAGCAATGACCACTTGTTTGGCCAATGCGTGCAGTGTGTGACCGTGCGTTTGCAATCCATCATGGATCTTTTTCGACATATCTGGGATGTTAAGACCACCAATGCCAGTACCAGTGCCTGAACAAATTCATATAAATAACAGAAAATGTCAATGTATTGTAGGCCCAGAGCTACTCCTGGACCAGTCTCCGAGTCTAACTAGTTTTCTGTTTGCACCGTCGAATAATGTGCGCCACGTCCAGCCTAACTACTTTCTGCTCTCCTTGTTCCTGCCTAAACCTCAACTTTTCGTATCATTTCAACTCGTATCGCTGCAGCATGTGTGCATTCCTCAGCAGAACAAGAAATACAACTTACCGCAGCCATCGACAAACTGATTTAGCATGCCGTAGAACAAGACTGGACCGTAAGGTATCATGGCTAGAACGAAAAGACAGCTTGAAGGAATGGGACTGCATCATGCCTAGACTCATATACGATTTGAGGGGCTAGTTATACGTAGATATTAAGCCATGCGCAGGATCAGATTATCCTGCGTATTCTTCTTTTTCTATTGATCAAAACAATATTTATGCAGATTCAAATTTTTAATTCAATTTACTATCCGACGACGTGGGGTATAAATTTTCTGTGATGTCAGAGTGAAACACATTCGCATTAGCGCAGTTTTTGACTGATAAAATTGTGGCCGATATAAACTTAAATAGAGCTAGGGGTTACAAGACCACAGCCAGGTGGTTGTCACTAGTGTTCATGCTTTTCCACATCACCCAGCACAGGCATGCGCACTCGAGTGTGAGGGGACACGAAATGCTTTGAAACGCAGTCGAACGCTCGCTGGTAACTCGCATTTAAGAAGAGAGGCAGAGGCTACCCAACCAGCCTCAGGCTGCCAGGTGGCTTAGGCTCGCTTGCGACTAGCGAGTAAAACATCCCAAGGCATAAAAATTCGAAGTATATCGTACCTTTGTCATGATCAGGGACAGACACCTCAGCGACCTTCAGGAACTTGTTTGAAGCTTTGATGTGATTGATTGCGTGATTGACGCATTTGACTACCGCTTCTTCGCATTCGTGAAATCCTTCTTTCAGGACGCCAACACGTAAAGTCTGTGGTTTTGCAGCGGCGACCTAAACTTGTTAGATTAGTCATTTGTGTAAATCAGAATTAACCACTTAAATATTTGTACCTCCGAAACGAAGTTCGGCGAGTGGAATCCGCACGACGGCTGTCGTGGATCTTTTCTGTCGTCAAACCCAGCAATGGCAGTGAGCAATCGTGCGCAGTCAGTGACTGTACGCGCCATAGGACCGAGATGATCGAGGGTGACTTCGATGCTAACACAACCAGTGTACGGCACCAAACCGTGAGTGGGTTTCAGGCCTACGATACCACAGCTGCTGGCCGGAATCCGGACAGAGCCACCTTGATCACCGCCAATGGCCACCGTCGCCTCGCCAATGGCTACCTGAAGTGTTTGATAAACATGCGAGAGGCACTTAGAAACGCATCATGAAGGTCAAATTACCACAACCCCACTGCCAGAGCTGGACCCTCCAGCAGAATAATCTGGATTCCAGGGATTCCTGACAGGCCCGTAAGTCGTGTTGTAACTGCTGCCGCTCACACACAGATTCTCGCACGTGGTGCTTCCCACAATTACACCACCGTGCTCTAAGACCCGCTGGACCACAGATGCGTCCAAGCGAGGAACGAATCCTTCCATGACTTTCGAGCCATTCATGAGTGGAACGGTGGCGATGGATATGTTATCCTTGATACCAACTGTATAACCAGAAAGTAGGTTCGAGCGGACATGACTGCCAGTGATATGACATTTTTGATACCTACAGTAAATGTCCAAGTGTACATACTGGTTGAATTCGACACCGTTTTCGGTGAAATTCGTGGATAGTGTTCTTGGGTTCTTCAAGACCCATCTCATTTCTAATCTACTTGAATGATGGAGAACTACCTTCAGCCAGCATCGGACCCTGAGCCCGGCTCCCGATCATAATCCGAGCTACCCGATCTGACTCCCAGAATAAAGTTTTAGCAGAGATGACGACGCACAGTATGACAGCACGTCAAACTGCTCCATTTCCAGACGGACACAAGAGAACTATTAGCGCTTAAGGCGGGATATTATATACCAATTTCGAAAAAAATTTGAGTTGCTTTCTAAGCAGAAAAACCAGGAAAATTTTAATTTCCGATTAGCCGATTCACCCCTCGGATCGGCAGATCGGCACGGCAGGATCGATGGGTTGGTCGGTGATAGCCCTTCACACACTAATTCTAACGTACCATGCATTGTAACGATTTTCCTCAGGCTTGGCACGATAGAAGGTCCGCCCCTTGTACTTGTGTTTCTCACTTTCGTACAAAGGATTCTCCCATTCGTCCAGGACTTTTAGTCCTTCAATGTCATGATTGATGGACTCTAAACATTTCATTTTTTGAAAATGGTATAATTATACTAAAAGTGCAAGGTTGTCGATTCTCGCTTACCAAGATATGTTTGCAGTTCTTCATCGCTGGAATGCAAAACGTAGTCGTTGGAGATACTGCGCAGAGTATCCAGGGCTGGCGTGGAAAGTGCCATGCTTACACAGAATGTGTACCGAAAACTGGTGAAATTGCAATATCACGAAACTACTAAAAGCACAAATCAAAAGTACATTGTGACAGTGCTTCAGGCTGATGACCGCGACCCTTGCTGCAGCTGCAATTCACGCTGCGACAAGGGTCAGGTCGAATGATCTGGGCCCAGTTGGCTTCTAGGATTTGTCATTATCAGGCCTATTTAAATTTTTAACCTAAAATCATATGAAAGGGTTCCATCTATGCTTCCTTGTTGCAACAAGTCGTAAACGCAAACGCAAACAAAAACTAGCAAAGAGAAAAGCGAGAGCTAAAAGGATTCGGAAAAATCTAAATTACGTGAGTCTACAAATTGTTGCAGTCAAGCGGAACGCACAATCCAGGCCAGCACGAACAACCGAAAATGTGCTGAACTCGCTCGTAAAAATAAACGAACGATAGGCCGACAGTACAGTATGTGCCGTTCTGACGACGCCGTTTTAGCTCTACAATTACTTTTTAGCGTCGTTGCGTTTGAGTGACGAGCATTCTGACACGAGGCTGTTGACTCTTGCGCTCAGTTCAGGGTGCCACACCACCCCTGTAAGAAAAAATTCTTTGTAGCTTTAATAAAACATCAAATTGTTTACTTTTTTTTTCAGAAAACCCCTGACTGGTGAAATTGACATCATCGCGACGCTGCTGTCCAACAAATAGAGTGCGCTATTGTGCGTCGCCAAAAAGAGATGTAGTTGTAGCTCTGACAGTGACATTCCAGCCTGAATTTTCAATGCGGCGCCAAATTGAATGAATAACAAACAATGCAACACTTGGCAGGATGGAAATATAATACAGTCGAGTCCGCTTAGTATCACCAGCTCTGGACGGGAAGGAAATGTGATAATATCCGGACTGTGCCTAAAACCGAAGTGCACTCTAAGGCCGAAACTATCACGATTTCGAACCATTCTTGCGGGAAATCCTAGATTTTGACGACTTTGCACTTGTTTTGGACAGCCAGGGTTTTAATATGACTCTTTTCTCGTACTGATTCCGCTTGGCCAAGAAATTTATGTGACAGTATGATTTAGTGTAATAATAAGCGAACTGAAAATAAACACAAAGTACACTATAAGGCAAAAATTCGGGCTAGAAAACCTGTGATAATAACCGAATTGTGACACTATCCGGTGTGACTGTAAATAGACTCGACTGTACTGGTGCAGCCCAAAAATCCTTGCTACCAAAGAATACGAATTTGGAAACATAAAAGTGTCCTAGGGCGATGGGATCACAACAACGCCGCGACTTTGAAATTTTTTTGAGACTACATACTGCCCTAATTGTTTTGGAAGACATATTGTATAAAAAATGCTGGACGCTGCAGGAAACAGGTTCTTTTTGACGTTGTGACCTGCATCCGAATTCTAATCCAGAAAACTTATTTGATAACTGGAACGTTGGTTAGGGTCCTGCTCTACATTTGTGGTGCGGTGCTTATGATTGTGCCAAATCCATTGCCAAACCATGCAGCTCATTTATTCAGTGGTACTCTGCTCACTGACAATGTATCCTCCACATCACTTCCATCCTTCCGCAGAAACGACGCCACACTTCATTTTAAAGGCGGCAAATCGGATGGTCTCGTGGAATTATTCGGCGTAAAAGGTAGGGGGAACATAGAATAGCAACGTCCCTCCGAGTAAAAGCCTTGATCGAAACACGGATCGTAGCAGGTCGCTGATACTTGATCGCATTTTTGCGGATGGAAGCAAGAGACGTCGCCACATGAAGCTAAAAAGCAGGTGCCAATGTGATTCGGTATCAGCGGAAGTGGGTGTTGCTGATAGGAAGTGCGAATCTGACTGAGTCAGAGACACTATCTACTTACTGTAACTTGGGTAAGAGCAAATGACACCGTCGGCGCCTGTAGAGCATGCCACAGGTGCAACTGATCCGTCCGCTTTCACAACCACGCAGGGACCGTCGGTGGCCAAGTTGCCTGTTTCAAGAAACAATGGGTAATCCATTCTGCTGCCATCCAAGTTGGCCTCCTTGTTGAAGGCGTTGTAGACCTCTTGGTTGCCAAACACTCGACCCAGGTGGAACTTATTCTCCGACTGTCCATCAATACTCTTTCTGACAAAGAAATGTACATTATGCTGGGATCACTTTCGTCAGAGTTGAAAGACCGCAAAATCACTTACCCGAGGTCTTTCAAATGTCGCATCTCATCGTCGCTGTGTACGGTGGCCATGTGACCGAACCACGTTTGACAGTATCGCTCAGCCAAATAGGCCGAGATGGGTCCGCCACTCGGAGTGTGCTTTCTGTAGCAAGTTCCATTGAAGGCAAAAGCGTCAAAGTATTGGTCGCCTTGCCATGCGGATCTGACACAATTTGCCTCTGGATCTGCAAAAAACAATAGAGCGTGGACGGCAAGAATCAAAGGCCTGGCACCCTTTTCATTCTAGGACTTACAAAAGCAGCTCAAAAGACTCAACTGATCGTGAGTGTTGTGGTGAAGGCAGATCTGACATCGGTCTCAAAGTTAACGCCTTCAACTTTTTGTGCGCAAAAAAATGTGCTATTATGTACTACCCTTAACTATAGCCCCCACGAACAAAATCTATACTAGACCTCAACTGAAAACCCATTATTCCCTCACTAAGCGGCACTACGAAATGTTGCCTCTGCAGTCAAGAAACTAGGCCGCAGTTTAAAAAGTACTGCGCAAGCAGACTGTAGCTTACCGCAGCCCAACGCTTCTTGAACCCTATCATCGTCTGACAAAAATTTATCTGGATCGGCGTACCCACAGTACCACAACGCTTTCTTGAAATAGTAGCAGGAAGCTGCTGGGCCAAATTCGCAAGTCGAGGAGACGCAGGCTGTGAACAGATTCTCACGGTCAGTTAGTTTTTTGTCGACGTACTTGGAGATGCATCCTTGGGTATAAATGTTAAACTTGTGCTTGTAGTCAATCAATGGCTGGCAACGTTGGACTGCGCGACGGTACATCAGGTCACTCACGCAGGCAGCTGGGCGATACATCGAGGCTGGACATTGGTCGATTTGACTGATCCAGCTGTAACCATAGCTGTAAGTCGATGAGGTCTGAAACGACAATGACTTCTAGTCATATTTTATCCATAGCAAAACACTATACAGCGCACTCGAGGGCTAAGGGACACATAATTGACAATCATGTTGTACCGAGGCGGGAGTCGAACCCTCCCCTTTAAGTGCGCATCCTGCATGATAGGCATACGCCTTAACCCGCTAGGCCACGACCCCGGACTTCTCTTTTGGTCAAGGCCTGCGCCGTCTTTTTTCCCCTCGTGACTGCCAGCCCGTTTTGCCTGTATTGTAGTGTCAGCAGTCATCGTACGATAAGCGGGACCATGAGTCGATCACCTCTCGTAGCAGTGTCCACAAGGGACACCAGTGCTTTTTTTACTCGTAGTAGTCCCTTGCAGTCTCAGTCTGAAGTGTCTGCGAGGGACTTCACCTGGGCATCCTGTGCTAGCATACAGGATGATAGCGGGCGAGCAGAGAATCTCTTGACTTGTGTTCGAGGACAAGCTTCCTGCCAGTCGATAGTACTGGGTGGGTTGCCCAAAGTCGGTGCGCGAGGCTAGCGAATGACTTGCTGAGTCCCTGTCGAAGCCTTGCAGTACCTCTACTCTCTGACAATGGGGTTTACTGAAGTCCCCAGCTATGATACAGCTGCCAAGTCGGTCAACTGATACTGATTGCAGGCCTGAACAATATGGGACCCACTGCCTCAGCCAACTGAGCCAACGGCTCCGGAAAACGATTTGATGGCTTTTTGAAGCTCATATGCAAAATACAAACTCACAAACAAAACTCATATAATTTGGAAACATGTGTATTTTTAAGTTAAATCTTTTACTCGCTTACCTCGTAGCCATCTCCCGCGATCAGCGTTTTCTTGTCTTCGCAAGTGCCGCAAAGTCCCTTTAGTGGACCCTTGCTGGCGATAGTCTGTTTGAGCCGAACATCCACGTTCGAGCCGTCGTAGTAAACGCTCAAACTGCCATCTGGAGAGTTCAGAGCCTAAAACCGTTGAATGGTGAATCAAAACTTCGACCCTTCTCGTATTTACTGTAGATTTAGCGCTGTCTTGAATCTGTTCTCACAGATACGTATTTAGTACACAGATAGCGTCACTTACGAAAGGGGTGAATACTTTGCCAGTAGCTCGTCTCATTTCCACCGGATCCTCTATCACGTCGGCGAGCGTTTCCAGCTTCATGTCCTGGTCGGTCCACGACTGTGACGATCTTCGAATTTGAAGGCCAGTCCCATCGTTAGAATTTGGATCCAACGGAATTATCGTGCCATCGTCTTTGAAGGCGTAGATGTAATTGCCTTCCGACTCTTCGTCAATGAAGGCCATTAAATAAAGCTGCAAGCAAAACATTAGCTAGGATATCGAACTAATCTTTGCTCATCACCTTTTTCTTAAGGCGGTTTGTTATCCAAACTTCATCGACTTCAACACCCAATGGGGGATATAGTTCGGGTGAACTTCTATCCGCATCATATTTTGCTGGTCTGGTTCGAATTTCCACTTTGTAGTCGGGCAGATCGAGAAGGGTGTATCGGCAGTAGGCATCTAACTGTATGGAAACGCCATCGAAGGTTCTCGCGACGGGCTCATTTATTTTGGTGCAGGAGCAGGTATCTGGAAAGCTTTGCAGGAATAAAGGTGAGTTCTATGCTAAAACTGTGCATATATGTTACCAATTTCCCTCTCGCAAATGAAACCTACTGCATCCAAAGAACCTGGCGGGTATGCCTTTAACGCGTAGTTCTCAGCTTTGTCCAAGAATCCAGGACTACTTGCTTGCCAAGACTCAGGATCGAGGAATTTTCCTCCTCCAAGATTCAGCCTGAATGAGAGGTATGGTTTGGCAAATTCCTTTATATACGAGATGGGACTAAGAAGTTACTCACTGAGAAAATTGCTCCAGTTGACACACGCCGCAATAAGCTTCAGGGGTGGCAAACACACTTTCATCGCGAGATGCACTGGCATAACCAACGAAGTAGCTGTGTGGGCGACTGTTCAAACTAGTACCTTCCGCATATTCCTTCGCTTTCTGGTTTACTGCTTTCTAAAGAAAAGTTCATGAGCAGGGTTACCAAAGTCTTGCCGTCAAGATGGCATCTGGAATCCCTCTCCTATTTTGCTTTGGCAAATTACCCATTGCTTTTCTCCCCAAGCCCCATTTCGTCATAATTTTGCCTAAAGAGAAAGGCAAAACAGGGCCTTTATGTGAAGACAGCCAAGGTTGAAGACAGGTTCAAGAAGGTATGTTACGATTCCGTTCGTACCACTCACTCTGTGCTATCACTTGCCGTAAGAAGGTACTGTACAAACAGTAAGGGCGATTCCAGCACAATCCCTATTAGTACAGAAAAGTATGTTGTCGATTTCAAATGCGTTTCCTGACAAAAAATTTTCATGGCAAACGGTTTTGCTGCATTTTTTTGCGGTGACTGCAATATAGTTGTGAATAAGTGAATTGTAGCAGCTGTAGTGTATGACATTTTCAAAACCCTCTTAATTTTCGATATCTTTTTTCTAAGATTTTTGTGACTGTGTGATCTAATTGCAAGAATGCTCAAGTGATATGCCCTTGCCGCGCTCTGCCTTGGAGGGAAGCCTTTAGTCATGCGAATTTGGGGATGCTGAAGGTAGAAAAAAATTTGGTGCTTTGAAGGCTTTGATTTGCTTTGCGCGAAAATCTGGATGAATAAATAAAATTAACTTGTTGCCTGGTTGCATGTTTATTTAGATTTCTGCATGTGATATTTGCATCTGGCTTAGCTTACGATTAGCAGCAGCCAAGATCGGTGTGACGATGAAATGTTTGCTGCAGCTAACCCTTCTCGATCAGCTGATGCCAGCTGTGGTCAGTCGGACATCTTCCGAGAGGTATCTAATGGCATTATTTGGCGCACATCTCTTATGTAACTGACGATGAGACAAATATATTTAGTAAATGCATCAGGCGAAACGGTTAGAAACGAAAAATTTAGGGGGATTGGCGAGATTATAGGAAAAATGGGATGTGAAAGGCCTTTTTGCTGGGAATGATAAATATTTAAGGGCAAAATGGGATTCTGGCAGCACAGAGTTGTAAAAGAAGCCTCTATATTTCATATTACATGAAGAAAGTGTTATTATATTACGCCCCGACTTATACATATTCAAATACAGTATCTTCTCTTCTTATCATGGGATATGGGGGGGATTTCAACGTGGTCCGACCTGGAGGATTTAAAGAAGGCTTCGACTTGCAGGACTTCGAACAGGACTATGAAGGGCATGTGTGTGCGCAAAGCTGTCTATCTTTCGGTCCCTTTTCTGTCCTAGTAATAGGTGCATTCGTGTTTGTGATAACGAAGGGCAAAATCATGACCGAAATCATATCTCTTATGACGGGTAGTGGACGCCTAGATTATACGTAATGACCCACCGCGGAGGTAATATACTATGAGTAAGGGAAGTATACATACTGTAGACTTTCAAAAGAGTTCTGACCCTTGGTTATATAAATGAAGGGCATGCAAGTGAGGACTTATCAGACTTACCAGTTCTTCTGCGCTGTTGAAAACAACCAAATGGCCTCCGACTTTGCGGCATTCTCGAGAAGCAACTGGATACTTCTTTCCGCTTTCATCTTGTCTCGAGAAATAATAAAACGACTTCAATTCAGGTGACTCTAGATCTGACCAGTCTGTATCTGGTGCAGGTCGTTGCTGAACGGCAAGTTGAACTAAAACCAGAAAACTTGGCGCATTTACCCATTGCTACTGGGTATTACAGATATTTTCATCGATCACTCACTCAAGCTAAGTAATAAGAACCAGCCTAAAAGGCCCATCTTGTACACACGAGTGAAAAATATTCGGCAAAAAGAACATTCTGTAGGTCTTCCCTGATTTTATAATGTACATTCGCTTATTCGTGTGGGTCGTAATCGCCTTTTTCCTTTCTGGCTATTTTCTCCTCTTTAACTACCGAGCTTACTCCAACGACAGATGGCTTTATCGCGTAGACATGGCACCTACGAAGCGAATGTTGTTGTCGGACACCGAAGGGTGGAATTCGAAAATACAGTATGCTTTTATGACATGTTCATAATCTCGAAAACTGGAGAGTTAAAGGCATGGACCTCGTCGCCTTTCCTCTTCTGCTGACGCATGGATTTAGAGCCAAATAAAAACAGGGAATCTTGAGCGAAAGGATCACCAAATCATCTCTATGATCGTGCGGCGGGTCAAAAATCTCAAAAACGCATTTGAGCGATACGTGCGAACGATTGCACGAACTGATGATAAAAATCTGCAGTAGGTGCCGACAGAACTTCCGCTCTTCTTGCACGCTAAACTTAGCCTTTACTCTGCTTCATGTTGCTTTCGCCATTTCCACTCTTCTTCTAATCGTAAGTCGGCAGGCCAGCAACGCACTTGTCCTGTTCTTTGGCTTAGTTCCGCGACATTATCTGCGTCAGCAATGATGATGAAAGTTTGACCAATACTTCGAGTAGGTGCTGCTTACCGAATGCCTTGAATGACCTGTACCTACTCCATCGTCCTATTGTGTCCGCGCCGTCTCCTACTTTCAAAATTTCCCTTTGCGCTGTCAACTTTGTCGTAGGTACTCGTACTGTGCTTCCAGCATTGTTTCATCAGTTTGTCAGTCGAGTCGTAGCCGTTGGAGCAACTTGTTACTGCACTAATGATAAGCAGTTGATATCAATGCACGGAGCGGCCTAAAACTGTCGGTGGTCTTGGCTGCCCAGTAGTCATCACCTTCCTATGAAGTCTTTGACCGTTTTATGCTTCTATCTAGATGGGATATCATCGACTGCCTAATTATTTCTGATCATTACTGATAATTTTTCTGACGCTTCCGTCTGCTGTCGTAATTTTTGGAGAGCTCCATGTTATCCTCGCCCCTCCTATCGTTTTGCCATGATCAGCTTTATCTCTAATCGCTTTGTTGTGGTGTCACTGCTTTGCTCCGTATCCATCCCGCGGTCTTAATCATTAACTAGGGGATACGAAGGGTGCTCTTTAATCAGCACTTTCGGTTTTCAGAAAAATAGTTTTTGTAAATGTCACTGTAGCTTTCGTATCGCCTTCATCATCACGCCTGTTATTGCCATCATTTTTCGAGTCGTTATTTTTCCCATTACGCTCGATACACCCGTTTCGATGATGGACCATTCGATGATCGTTTTGGATTAGAGCCGTTTCTTCCCACGTCACCCCGCTGCAGATGTCACAGCACTGTTGCTCGTGGATTGCGACTCGATGTGCCTTGAATTAAAAAACGTGGTGAGCACAACACCTAACGGTACTATGACTGTACTAGCTCATTAATCTTGCTCCTACAGTACGTGTCGTTATGACCTGTGTCCGACCTCTGGTCTGAATAACATATATGACAGTCTGACCCATGCATAATCAGGGCTCTGTATATTTATGGTGCGTTGTGCTTTCGATTTCGTGCAAACTCCATTCCCAAATCGTGCAGCTCCTTTATTTAGAGGCTCTCTGCTCACTGACACGCACAGTTTATCCTCCACATGACCTTTTCATTTCACAGAAACGACGCCCCACATTATTTTAAAGGCGGCAAATCGGAAGGTCTCGTGCTGTTATCCGGAGTGTGAGGCCACAGGAACATAGAATAGCAACGGCCCTCGGAGTAGAAACCTTGATCGAAACATGGGTCAAGGCAGGTCGCCGATTCTTGATGACACCTTTGCGGATGGAAGCACAAAACGTCGCCGCAGGGAGCTAAAAACCAAGTGAAGTTGGTGGTGCTGATAGGAAGTATGAATCTGGTTAGGGACTATCTGTACTTACTGTATCTATTGTAGGAGCAAATGACACCGTCGGCGCCTGTAGAGCATGCCACAGGTGCAACTGATCCGTCCGCTTTCATAGCTACGCACGGACCATCGGTGGCCAAGTTGCCTGTTTGAATAAACAATGGGTAATCTATTTTGCTGCCATCCAAGTTGGCCTCCTTGTTGAAGGCGTTGTAGACCTCTTGGTTGCCAAACACTTGACGGAGATGGAACTTATACTCCAACTGTCCAGCTATGTTTTTGCTCAAAAAAATTGTATTGTGGCGGGCCCATTAAGAGTTAGAAGTCTGCAAAAACACTTACCCAAGGTCTTTCAAATGGCGCATCTCATCGTCGCTGTGCGCGGTGGCCGTGTGACCGAACCATGTTTGACAGTATCGCTCAGCCAAATAAGCCGAAACGGGTCCGCTCGATGAAGTGTGCTTTCAATAGCAAGTTCTATTGAAGGCAAACGCGTCAAAGCATTGGTCGCCTTGACATGCGGATCTTACACAATTTGCATCAGGATCTGCAATAAGAGACAGAGCAATCGACTGTATAACTTAAACCATAGAGCGGCACTCTGCATTGTAGGACATACAGACAGTAATTGTGATTAGCTCGATCGACGATCAATGTCAAAGCAACCACAGAGAACTCACATCATTCACGACTTTTCGCCTGTAGTGATAAGTCTCGTGATGGCTTTATACTAAGACTAGATTATCTCATTTTTTAAATAAATCTCAAGAGCTACTGTAAGTCTCTACTAGAACCCAGAGTAAAAATACAGTAAATGCATTCGTGTGCTACCATTTTGTCAACAAGATTGGTAATGCGAAATTCGTCGACGGCTACACCCCATAGCGGATAATTTTCAGGTGAACTTCTGTCTGCCGCTTCATCGAATATTGCTGGTTTTGTGCGAATCTCTACTTTATAGTCGGGCAAATCGAGAAGAGTGTATTGGCAGTAGGCATCAAGCTGAATTGACACCCCGTCAATAGTTCTAATCACAGTTTCATGAACTTTTGCGCAAGAGCAAGTTGCTAAAAGTAGAAACTTATCGTTCATAATCAAATTAACTTCTTGAGGGATTTCCTTTTCTAGTGCTTGATAGACCAAATTGATGGCGTAAAGACTGTGCTTGTACCATGGGGAATCAACAAACTACATGCATGAACATGAGAGGACAAATCGTGTGAAATAGATACTACCCTGGATTAATGACCGCCTCAGGTATTCGAACCCAGGCCTCTGCTATTTCAGACGAGCTAATCCCAAGATGATCGACAGTATTTGACGGGTGGGCTACAGTCGAGGCTTATGGCAGCATGGGTGAGTTTTAGAAAATATTTATTACCCGTGTCTCTTTCGCATATGTAGCCAATCGGCTGGGTCACTCCGGGGCCAGCTGCTGTTAAAAATATGGCTTAGGCGCTGTGGCGTCTAAGAATCCACGAGAGCCTGGTGCCCACGACTAGACACCGGATCAGGTCGGGCTCGACCCGACCCGACCCGACCCGACCCGAAAGTCCCTGATCCGAAATTTCGGGTCGGGTTGACCCGAATTCGGTATACACAAGTAGTTGAAGTTCCTCGCGATAAAAACCATTCGCAAATGCTCAGAACGTGGTGGCGTTGGTGTAAAGGTGACTGTGAGAAAATATGAGATGGAGACATCTCATGCACGCGAATCTTCATCTTTTGTTATTCCCTAGTTATCCTGGATAAATGCAATAGCGTTCCTTCATATTTCCCACAATAGTGGTCAAATAATTTTTAAAAACCCAGATCTACAGTAAAAGCGACTGGGGTCTGTCCACTGGAGACAAGATTTAAATAATCCGAATAATAGGCGTGAAAAATAGAGACAACTCTGTCATAACTTTCGGAGTCTGAGACAGCTTATCCTTGGTTGAACAAAGAAATACCTAAATATATATGTACCCCTCGCTGGAATTGCATCTAGTCTTCACAAAAGATATTGCTTACAGAGTCAAATTGTGCTGGACACTAGCTCCTGTCAGAACCTCCACTACTGATGGAGGGATGTGAGGGTACCTATCACTTTTGAACACAGCAAACTGTTCTGCAATGGTAACATGGATGGTGGTCAAGGGGGCTATTATTGGTACATATTTGGTGTTTGGGTACAGACTATACTGCTCTTCCAGCCAGGTATACCGAGGAGGTTATGTCATATTCAGGAATCAAATGTGATTGTAGATACCCCTACGACCTGCTAAAAGTTGTAACCCTCATGCCTGGTAGGCCATGGCAAGTGGGAGAGAGTAATCGATACTCTCCCCTGGCTGGGAGACGTCAACCCCTCGGGTTGATGTTTCAGCCGTAGGTATAGTCGCAAGACTTGCCTGCTCCTGTCTGAGATTTTGTCCCGATGACTTCGGTCGGGCACCTCCCTCCTACGCCTACCACTGGTTACAAAGTTATCAATTTCTTCTTATGTTAAAAGTGTGGTTAGTCCCACACATTCATCAGAGTTGAAAAGAATGTTTATGAGAACTCTCACATATGGACCCTTCCCTTTGCAGAAATTACTCAGAAAAATTGGTCATTCTCACAGCTTACAATTTGTGTGACATTCTCGGGAGTTACGCAGAATGAGAACGTGGAATGAAAGACTTTGTGCATGAATTCATGAAGCATATACTGCAAATCCTGGAGTCGAACAACTATGAAAAGGTTTCTGTAGTTGCTAATAGTAGTAACTTGCAAAATTTCTGTATTTTTGACCCGTTTGACCCGATCTTCCAAAAAGAAGACCCGACCCGATTTTGACCCGACCCGACCCGAAAGTACCTGACCCGATCCGGGGTGTACCCACGACGAGTCAATATCTCCGTACTGATGTCTGAAAGTAACTCGATAGAGTCTGTTGTGGGAAGGAATATTTGTGAGGAAACATACGCATAACATACTCGGTGCGGTTGAGAAATAAATCCTCTTCCTATAAGACAAGCGGTCTTATACATCAGTCGACTTATTGTCATCACCATTTCCGCTATCACTTTTGTTTTCCTTGTCTTTTGCATCCCTTTCTTCTTGGGTCAGTTTTTCTGTATCTGGTGCTGGCTTCGTTTTCCTTCCAGCATTGTTTTTCGTATTATCGCCCTCATTCCCATTATTGCCATCATTTTTCGAGTCGTTATTTTGTCTGGATGTCGTCGATGGGGCATTCGATGATCGTGTTTTAATTATGGTCGTTTGGACCCACGACACCCCGCTGCAGATGTCACTGCATTTGAACCAGGACCATGTTGCTTGTGGGTTGGGAGTCGATGTGCCTAAAGTGCAAAGACAGGTGTGCCCACTGCTATCATGCGGCTCAACACATGCTACCTTGTGAACACACTTCTTACAAATAGCGCCTCATCTTACCTGTTGAAATCCTATTGATTCGGGCCTTTAGGCAATGATATCCGACCCTTTGGGTAATAAACATCATGAACAGTGTGTTTTATGTTTACAATGTCTACGTATGTATATGTCCTCACGCGTACACCAGTGCTTGGGCTGCGTAGATATGCGCAGTAGGTATTATATCGGAGCACAACACTCATGGTCAGTGTCAAATTGCATGCAGCTCTCAGGCGCACCAACAACAACTCGGTAGGTTCTTAGGCCTTCACGTCTTCAGATCATCCTCCCTCCCAGTCCCAGTGAAGACCAGGAGAGTACTTACTGTTCTGCCGACATGACGATGACAATGGACGTAAAGTGCACAGACAGCCGCATGCATCGTACCCTGTTAGCTTGCCAGAGTTGTCCGGCGTGCCTAGAATGTGAGCAGTGCCCATTTTTTAACCAAATTCAATAGCTATTGTTTTTAAAATTTTTATGTGTAGCTGCGTGGGACCCGACCACAGGGCAGCTACCCTCCATGTGTCTTCACTTGAAGCGTCCAATACTGTAAGTGCATCCTGTACCAGACACTACATTGACATATTCCTTGGACAAGTGGGGCTCAACCAGCTAGAGTTCCGCCATTGAGGATTGAACCCAGAAAACCACAGGTACCCACTGTATACGGAAGCCTAAATCCAAACTGACTGTACCGTCGTAGTGTGTGCTACTTACTGCAACTAATTGTTTGTCCGATGTTAGTATCCGATGCGCACTGGTCGCTCACAATCCACATCCGGTCTACGAATGTTTTGCCATCTGCCATTTCAGTATAGTTCACGCTGACGGTTGTGTTGCAGTCTTGTACCATCGTCAGTTCTTTGTTCTGAGCAATCTTGGATAACATCGCGCAATCGTTGAGGCTTAGGTCTTGTAGTTCTTGGTACACGTCTGACTGCCTGGTCACAGTGATGTCTTGTGCGGCCGTGGCCACAGATCCGCAGTTGTCGACCAGAGTCCACGTACGTTGGATTTGCTTGGTGCACGTGGTGAGAGAAGTCACCGTATCAGTGTATGTGAGGCTGGCTGGAATGATAGATATGTGATTAGATTGCTAATATAGCGTAATGCTGGAGGTTTCGAACGTTCACGCGGGAAGAACACCCGTGCTGGCGAGCTGATGATTCCCTAATCTCTGATTCCCTATCTAGTATGTTACAGTGCCCCTCAAACTGGATCATGTCAAACTGTCCCAGTCCTCCGCACTAATATATTTTGCAGTTGTTCATACATCGGGCACACCAGTGTCCCCTGACAGCCACAAGTGGGACTTTAACTGCCAGGTTGATGTTACCACTCGTACTATGAGAAGACTCACATTCACATTCACACTGTCACATTCACGTTTTGCAGAGCATGCAAGCAACCCCGTTGCATGCAACGTCGCGCCTTCTTAGGATTTGGAGCTTATACTTCAAAGGCGTTGGACCAGATTCATGGCCGGTGAATGATGCGTGTCACAGTCATTTAGCACAGTGGCTACTATGGTATCCGAGGAGTTATATCAAGCAAGACCTATTCGTCACACAAGCTCTATGCCTCCCCGTCCATCAGTGCACGACCAGTCAAGACGCTTACCACCAACACCGCAGCACTTGACATCAGTATTCGCCTTTGGCTCGTCCACTGAGGGTGCCGCTGTGAAATCGCATTGTGAAACTTTCTGCTTGGCTTTTGTGACTGCCAGCGAGGGAGATCCGCACGTGGACACTTTCGGAGCTGTCTTGGAAACATCGTCATTGAAATTCATTCCGGCAGGATACCCGAACGAGCCCGCAACTGATGTCTCTGCATACAACAGCA
Organism: Mesodorylaimus sp. YZB2_4; assembly: GCA_030248295.1. Lineage (NCBI taxonomy): Eukaryota > Metazoa > Nematoda > Enoplea > Dorylaimida > Dorylaimidae > Mesodorylaimus > Mesodorylaimus sp. YZB2_4. The sequence continues at coordinate 23,377 of JASANH010001517.1, read as the reverse complement.
ATCCGAACGCCTCCATCGACGAGTGTTCGACTACGAACGACTTCTCGCTTGCGCACGACAGAGTATACTCGAAGGCAGTTAACTTGGTATTGGCCACGTTGTGACCAATTATGTTAGTCAAGAATGGCGCTCCATTCAAGGTTAGTCCATTTGCTTTGTCACCCGCTATTACTATGTTCAAGTGGTGGGTCCCCTGTGTCTGACACGCCATAAATAGATACCTCCATTTGAAACGTTCGATTGGCGGAACGAGAGTGAAAAATGGGGCTTGATTTGTCCCTTGGTATTCCCATCCTTTCGATGTTTGCCCAACCAAAATGGGTTTGGTGGAGACGAGGTTCGAGTACTCGTTTTCAGGCACGATCAGCAGCCGCGACTCACCAGCTTTTAACGTGATGGATTCATTACTCAAGGATCCAATCCGCAAAATACGCGTGTCGTCTTCAGCTGCCAGTACTCGATAGAATTCCATGCAGTCGCTGCAGTGGTTCGGATCAGTGCAACAGCTGGGTTTCTTATTGCAAGGCAGATTCGAAATGGGAGTGAGGGCGAAGTTGCGGCCAAAAGAAGACTGCGGTGGAATCTGTTCGATCATGTGGCCACAAGCCCTGCAACCAGGTGGGACTACACCGCAGCGTTGACCACTGAAGACGCTTACCTGAAACAGGCAACGTGCTGTTACACCAAGGACGAGTGTGGTAGAAGAAGTGAAGGGAAAACACTGACTGAAATATACTACACAGTATCACAGGGACTATCAAGCATATTCTGGTTACCCTTATGTGAAATAGAGTGGCTGTACGATTCACGTGCTTGACGACAGTTATTCCTGCTCTTCAAGAAGCGTTCTTGTTTTACCACATCACCAAACGCTTATGCGCACTCGAGGGTGAAGGGATACATTTTACACGAAATGATTTACTGGCCCGCGAGTCGAACACTCGCCCGTAACTGCGCACCTGGCGTGAGAGGCAGACGTCTAACCCACCAGGCCACGAGGCCGGTCCAACAAGCGTTAAATATACTTTTCAAACAAAGCCTTACATGCTTCTGGGAGGGCTTACTCGTCTCTATCTGAGAAAATCTTTTTGACGTATTTCAATTTTGAATATCTTTTACCCTACAGTAGTACGGTATACTAGACGTAGCTTGCACTCGATGATCTGACGGCGCAAAATTTTAGTCAATTGCGGGGATATTAATCAAAATCGACACCTAATGGGTGAAGCTCTGTACTTGCATATGACCACAAAACTTACCGGAACGAGCCCCTGATATCCTACGGCAAGACTTACTGCCTTGTTGCACACGATATGCGTTCCCGTGAAATCCTGGTCGCTTTCTCTGTAATCAACCTCCAATGGCTTCAATTGGATTTTCCGAGCAGTTCCATTTGGAAACATCACATCACAATTTGTTCCATCACTCGTAGCCACCACACTCAACTGGACCGGCTCGCCGAGTGCCACCCCAACATTAAGCACCCAGTATTCCGAGCCCAAATTTTCCACAGGTATGCCCAGCCAACCATCGGCCGATGCCTTATAGAAATTGTTCCCGTGCACTACAAAATCACAGCTTGCTTCCAATTTGATACCCCGTATGGCTGGATAAGCGGGTGGCCAGTTGGTGTACTTGGTGGCGAGGTTCCTTGGCACCACGTACTCTACCGAGCTGCTACTTCTGATAGTGATTTTGTCCGAAAACGAGGCCTCAAATGGCCTGCCACCTTTGCTATCACTGTCGGTCGCCCCGTTCGAGATGGTGACTTCGCATGGGGCGGGTTGTTCAGTGGATAGATAGAACGAGTGGGCGGACAGGGGTTCGATGGCGGGATGGGTGAAGTGAAATGTTTGGACGAATGATCTCCCCGCATTGGATTCAGCGCCTGAAATAAATAAAAGCCTACCTGATAAAGGAATTTCGCCAGATCCTCCTGATAGTGCGTAAACTTACCGCAGATGCAAAAAACCAGCAGCAGCAAAAACGGAACCATGCCCATAGGGTCCACAAAATGCTGAAAATAAGAACAGTGTTTTAATATAGAGGAAAACTCTGATGCTGTCATTTGCCATTTTGATATCATCATGGCATGTACCAAACTGTCATATATTCGGGAACCACAGCGGATCTATGCAGTCAACAAAGACGGATTTCCAAGGTTCTATCTTTTATTTAGAGGCATATTGAAAGATTCCCTGACGCCAGCTCCGTTTTCCTTTTTCAGCCCAGAGCTTTCCAGCAACTTTCGCAAGATTTCTGGTAGTGACGCAGCGACGCAGCGACGCAGCGATGCAGAGAATGGAGCAGGATACAATGCAAGGTTCAGGAGCGGTCAAGTCGCCATTGTACAGCGTATATCTTCATTTTGTAGGTATGCGTGCAAATACTGTACCTGTTCCAATACTGTATGTCGAGCATAAAAAAGGTGAAAAACAGCATGACCGGTTTGGCGAAAGTACTTCGTAAAATTCTTAGAGTTGACAGTCATAAGTTACACTTACAGGAGTGGAGGGATTCTAAAAAATCCATGATTCTCGATATCATTACTCTTTTTGCGTGAAGCGCGAAAGCTCAAAGTGGAAATACAGCAATCAATTTTAAATATCCTCTCATCTCCACACCGCTCTCTCATGATAAGTCTAAAAGAAACGAGGTAGAAAAAGTAAAGGCGCGAAAAATCTTGATTTTTGACGTTCAGTCATATTTTTTGTATCTCCTTTCTTTCAGCCTCTAATCATCAGATAACGTTGTGGCGATGAGAGAGGGACTTCAAAATTGATTGCTGTGTTAGTATTATTATTTTTATAAACAGGAAAATCAATTAGGTGCGAGCCACTTATACCCTAAAAAAAGGCCCTGGGTCTTCTGGTCGTGAGACCATTTTTGGCCACAGCTTCGCGCCCGGAGAGACACAGAATCAATAATTCTTTATATCCGTAGAATATCAAACTGTACTGGCGTCTTGATCGACCGAGAAAGTGTAAAGCGCGCTGCAAAAACCATATCAAGCCTATGTTCCTTACAGAGAAACCGAAATCAGCAGTAGGTACCGTCTAACCGGGCAACGGTAGGTACCGGCTATGCTAAGGTTACTTCCGCCCGTCGATTTGAACTGGAGGCTTCGTGCCGTAGGTTGGAATGCGTGATCGCTGTGGAAACATTTCAACTTCCACTGACGTCAATGATAATTTATCAGTGCTCTGTGATTTCCATTGCTAGGGTGACCCGAGACAGCACTTGTGAACGGCTGTTTATACTGTCGATGACAAATGCTCATCCCCTATGCTAGGTCCACTCGAGTTGGTTTTGGTGATCCGTCACGGTACCTTTAAATAATGCAGAGCAACGTCCTTGGTGCAAAACGTGCTTTTTGAAAAATGCCAGATCCTTGAGCGACGTGGACTTGCGACAGGATTTATAGAGAATGGCACACATGGCCCCAATAGGGAACCACACAGTATGTAGATGGAATTGATGCGGGGCCAATCCACTCATTGCTTTTTGTTAGACTCAAAGACGGGGAAAAGTCGTTTAGCACCCGTCCAATTTTGTGCATATTACAGCATGAAACAACGACCGATCAATCCGTCAGTTTATCACTTCACTTTGGTGCCAGTGCGAGGTGCTGGTTTCGCTACGGGTTTTCGACTCGCTGCTGGGGTATTATTTTGTGCACAGTCCCCCTTCGCCATCGGATTTTCATTCCTGCACTTGGTGATCTGGAAAAGAGGAAGTGAATAGGAAATGGACTGCGGACTTCGGATTGCACATTACAGCAGCAGTGTTTCTGTTGTGCTAGGCTGGATGCTGCGCTTTAAGCCACGTATACAAGCACCGCGTGGGCTTTACATACAGCCATCTGACAAAAACTGCTTGCCCTGTTACACCCATGTTCTGTAATCACAAGAGTCATTACTTTCAGGGGCTCACTGGTAATACTTCTGTTTCCTTTTCAAGTTGTCCAGAATAGCCCCCAGAAAACTGTTGATTCCAATCAAATGCGAGTCGAAACTTCCACTTTCAATTCGCTACTGTATGTACAGTATTACAGCGCGTGCCTTCTGCGCAAAATATTGTTTCGAGAGTGCCGATTTCCTGGCCGCCAAAATCGCTGGTTCCAGGAGCAGCTTGCTATCAGCAGTGTCCACTCCTCCTACCGTCATTTCACCACCCAAACTTTCAACTTTTTATTTACCTAGTTTCGACTGCTCCCCCTCGATTTCACTTCATTTGTTCAGCTTTTTCGTCTTCCTAAGCAAAGCTGGTCAAGCTATCGTTCATAATCTTTTCTGTGTCATAGCAGTTTCAAATGACCACCCTAATATTCGAAGCCAACCAACAACGGTTCTTTTTATTCCTACTTTTCTTTAGCATGGCTGGCTTCTGGCAGCAAAAAATACAAACTTGTTGAGGTTCTGCTTGTTGGAAACTTATGATTAGCCAATCAATGCGTTTTATGATGTTGAAGGTTTTAAAGTAGGTTATTTACGCTCTGCAACTTATCGTCGTCATCTTGCTTCGAAAAAGCCTCAATTTCACGGTCTAATGAGTTTGCATTAATGGAAGTTGGCGGAGTTATTGATCTTTTTTATGCAACGAAAGAGTTTTTGCCAAAAAATCAATTTTCCACCTTGCTGTCTAGTCAAATATATAATTCGTAGCTTCTTGCCTAGATATGAGAGATTCAATTTAACGAGCGATGACCTAAAAACATCATGAGTCCCCTTAGAGCGGTAAGACCATCCACAGAGAAGCTGCGACATATACAGTATATTTCAGTATGTATGTATGTATGAATATTCACAAATTACTATTTTTGTTTTGCTTTTGGTAGGGATGCGCAGTCCTCCTCTCCAGAGACACATTTGGAGAAATCAAAAAACTCCATTGAATGATGGCTGAAAAAAACACCTTCAGTTTGTGAGATACGAGTAAACTGGCCAATCGACAGAGAGTTGGATGCCTTTCTAACCCAGCAACTGGACATATTTATCTGAAAGCTTAATTTAAAATTAGCGGGAAATTCAAACGCTTCCCACAACGTTTGGGAACAAAGCCTATGAAGGTAAGCTCGCCAAAAGGTCTCGGAAAGCTCCTTTTATGCAAAGTTTGCTCTACTGCACAAACTCATTGTGTGCTGTACGTCATGTGGGTGCAGGGAAGAAAAGATACTACAACACATAATTTTACCCTGTTTGTCGCTCAGAAACGTGAAGTATAAAGAAGCCCAAAAGTTGTTGACTGTGAGTAAGACGTGCACAACAGGGAATCATCCCGAGCTCGTGATTGGAACAACATGATGCCATGCGCAAACATGCCATATCACAAAATTGATATTAAAGATTGATAATTTTGATACCAAAACTCACGTATACTTGATTAGTGTCGTTCACTAACACAAGCGAATTACTTACGTTAGCCATGGCCACGTAAAATTCAAGGGTGCACAAGATCATAAATGGCTTCTTCACACGCATAAAGTCTCAAGATTTTGGTTAAAAAAGCCGCTGATCGTTTTAGCGCGAGATATTCGAAATAAACGAGAACGAAAGTTGATGAAACTAATCCCATCGCCAGTTCCTGAAGGACAATCTAAACAGCCTTCCAAAGGGTGAAATTTTTAGGTCGCGAGATAGAATTCGCTCGGGTTGAGTCTCTGTGGTAGTTAGCATTGATTGAAGATACACCAAGTCAGATCCTCCTGTGGGTCTAAATGTAGTGTGAGAAGTCCCAGTCTGCGCATGCCAGCTGATCGATCAGTGCCCCATTTTCTTTGACTGCATACGAGTGTGACCCCGAGAATACACTGGGCCATCATTGACAGAAGCGTGACTAGGTTCTCCATTGCAAATGGCCAATCAACTCGACATATAATGCGCCTGTTGTACATTAAATTTTCTTCATGGCACTCAGAAGACGAGCCTCATTCTCGTGCAACCAAGCTAAATCAGCTGCCCCGTGGCGTTTTTGCCGGGCAGGAAACGAGAGCGGAAATGCAACGTCCGTCCAAGCAGCAAGCACTATTCAATTTTCAATCAATAAAACATACGACGTCGACTGCCGAAGGCGCGGCTCAAGCTGAATCGATCGAGCCAAAACCCGCAGTCCAACCGCCTTAGAGTCCACTATCGGGTCATCAATCGTCTTCGACGGCCGATAGGTGGCGCTGCAGTAGAGTCCCCCCGCAACCATCATGGCGGCGAGAGGCGTGTTGATTTTCGCCAATGCATCGCACCACTGCGAGAGCACGGTTTCGACATCGACAGCTGCCTGCTGCTGTTGGTACGTTTCAAGTCGCGGTTTTATTTCATTTCGGGCAAGTTTGTGTGCGTTGATGCTTTTTACATTGAAACGTGACAACATTTGTGGAAAAAAGGATTACTTTTCACAATTCTCAAACAGTTTCAAGTGGATGACAGAGATTTGTATTCTCTGCTGTATCTAACATAGTGAACTATGTTAGCTTTCAGTTAAACGTCAGTCGTCATTTTTAGAAAAGAGGAAGGAACTTTTTTTCATCTGCAAAGCCGAGAGCTATTGTGAATCGAAGACGAGGCGTGGTGGGCTGGGTAGCGGATTAGCATTTCCAATTTAATCAACTACAATTAGTGACATTTCTATGGCATCTGCAGCGAGTTGTAAGCCGGAGTCGATACCGGATGATTTGTTACACCTGGAAGCCAACAAAAGCCCATCTGTGACTGATAATGCAGCTAGAACTGCGGCTAAAACCTCTTCCTCGAATAATCAAGATAGCGAAGAAAAAATCGATGGCCAGGAGGAGGGCCGTGGTCAGGGGCGGCAACGGAGAGAGCTTAGTATAAAGAATAAAGAAATATTGAACTCGAGCCGCGCCCAGGCTAATAATAGCCGAGCACAGTCGCGGCCCGTCGACTCTGGTTCGAGGTCGAAGAAGGGGCAACAGAAGAACCGGAAAAGTGACGAGCAAGGAAGCAAAACTGAAGAGATTGGTTTAAAAATGAGAATTAAGCGAAAGAAAATGGCCACTCGTCAATCGACGGCAAGACGTGTACAAGAATCGAATAGCGAACAGGAAGACGTCCCATTGTCCGCATCACCTTGCCGGAATTCGCCTGAGCAAGAATCGATCATTATGGAAGAGCGGCGAGGCGCAAACAAGGAAAAGAAAAGAAAATTGTCATCTTCGTCTTCGACGCCTGGTGGCAAAGGATTAGCCTCGTCCGAGCAGAGCTCGTGTCAACACGCACGAGCAAAGCGTTCTTCGCTCGCATTGAGTAGCTCGTCGGCGCCAGCATCGCCTACAGCTGAGCCAGTTCAGATTAGGTCTCGTCGATCGAGTCCGACGATTATTTCCACATCGACCATGACTACAGTAGGAAGCTCTTTGATCCACGCCACCCCATGCCCCTCAGTCGGGACGGAAATGGAAAGCGATAACGATCGCAAAAGCAAACGCGAATCGCAACTATCATCTCAAACGACAGCCAATAAAAAACTGAAAATGGACAAGGAGGATAATGTGGAGAAAAACCAAGAAACTCCAATTTCGGCCACTCTGAGCACATTTGTCCCAGTTCACGATAAAACGAGCGAGGTAAGTAAACGCCTTCTCCCAAGGGGCTGTCTCATTCTTGTGTCAATACACTAGGCGAGTCTTGATCTTCAAACCCGTACCGTTTCTTCCATTTTTTTCTCTCAAACATAATCGTTTTGGATTTGCTTGACACACGGACGAATTTGAGTGTTGACAAGAGGCGTGCATTTTGTTGCCCCATTTTCACCTTTTTCGCATAATTGTGTGCAGTTGGGAGCAACGATACATATCGAGCGGGCGCGAGTTTTTAGGAGATCGAGTCGAGTTTGGTTGGCACTTTGGAACGTGCGGACAAGGCGAAGTGTGCGCGAAAGTTTTTACAACATTAGGATCTATCATGATGAAGGGGCAGCCGAGTGGCAGCGTGCTTCCGAAGGGGGCAGCTCAAAATGACGTAGTACATAAGTGAAGTTATACCTGCCTTCGAGTAGGCACTTTTTTTCTAAAGGCTTTCGCTAGCAACGACAATGGTTTCGAGTTGAAATTTTTCGAGAGTGCTCTTGAGAATAAGCGATGGGGGAAAATATATTGATGCGTTCTCAGCTGCGTGCGCGAAGAAAAAGCAACACGGACTTGTTCTTTGATGGATGTAGTATCTCGTCAGGCATTCTCATTGGCTTTTATTTCATTTATTGCTTCTTCGAATTCGTCCTTGTTGCATAGCAAATAAGCCCTTGCTTCCTAATGCATCTGGCGCAAGCAAGAATCATAAGCTTTTCATAAGCTAATATTGTCGGGCGCGGACTGGTAGCCAGGAACGTGCAGATTAGTACCATTTCGTTCTATTTTTCCATCTCTCCCATTTTATTCGCCAGTCCCCCTATTCAGAGGGCTTTGCAATTTCCCTACCGCACACCACCCTCGTCCAATCGTTGTCCATGACTGCGCACACGCCAGCTGAATAAAGACGACGAATGGATGGCCAAAGCGTGAAAAATATACGCCAGCCAAAGCAAACCCCCGACCCGCCCCTTGTAATACTCAAAAGCACATTTGAGGAAAAGACCGCAAATAACACGAACTAGCCTGACCAATGTTTAGCACACAAGCTTTTCCTTTACTCGCCCTCGACGTCACACCAGTTTGCCCTCACCACTCATCAAAAGCCAATGGACTCCGTGCGCACAATCATAACTCAAGCGCGCACGACCCAGGCGGCAATCACGCGTGACCTAATGTAAATGAATGGAAATAGTATGCGGCCCTTAACAACCCTTAGGTGACAATGGCATCCCTTTGAAAGAAAATGAGATGGAGTGTACGACGACCGGGGCGGAACACGTGTGCAACGGTTCTCGCCACTTTTTTCCTCTCTATACGCTCCATTTTCCGATTACAATACGAGATGAGGCTGGGGCCTTCGTACACGGGCAGATGGCCGCTCGCCTCGATCGATACAGCTCGCAAAAGGCAGCAGCGCGAACCTTTGAAAAAATTGAATGAAACAAGCAGACTAAACTCTAATTGAGTCCGTTTTGGATTAAGCTAGCTTATCCGCCCTGCAAAGCGTAATGCATTCGTTTTTTACACTGACTAATCGACGTGAGAGAGGATGAAGTGGACATATCCCAGGTCGTCGACCTTACGGGGAAAATGGATTTTGCCTCTTTTCGAGGTTTAAGTACATTTAGGCTCGTTGTAAATAGAGTTTTCGTGAACTTTCAAAATTCACCTCGCCTTTCTTCGGCACGGAAATTGGAAGTGGGTCTGGCCAATAAGTCATCTAGTAGGTTGATTGTAGAAGACGACTGGCTGCGCTTGACATCATTTCGATCTCTTTTAATCCTCGTCCAAGCGGGCGCATATTCGGTCAAGAATGATGGAGGAGAGAATGCGTGTCCAAACGACCCCGATTCCCGAAATGTGTGCAAGGCGCAATTGTGACTGGTCTATTCTACCATCACATAATATATCACCTTCATAGTATAGATTTGAGAAGAAATTCACTTCTAGTCGTGTCTATTTTAGGGGACATGGTCTAGATTGAAGGAAAATCGTGTAAGGTCTTTTCGTTCTGCCGGTATTTTTGTCAGGGGTTGAAGATCATGTTAGCAAGCGTGTATTCGAATAGTAACAGTGTAAATGCAGGGTATGATAAAGAGTGATAAGGAAACGCAATATTGTTGTACGTAAGCTCGTGGGTGTGTTCATCGACCCACTCATGCCGCCACTCGTTCTTCGAACTAGTACAGGTTTGGATCGGACTAGGCTGGAACGCAAACGCGTCATATCACTGCAAACAATAGTTTAGGTTTTTTGAAAGGGCATCACTGAAATTTGTTTCTTTTCATTTTTCAAAACCATAAACAACTGTCAAGTGCGACAAAGTGGTTCCGCTTTCGGGAATTCTCTACACCAGATGAGCCCATAATTTGAACTAGGGTCATTGTTTCAGCTACACGCGTCAATGGAGCAAAAAAATTTCGCTTTAATGCGTAAATTGCTAACTCCTCATTGTCTGCTTGGATGTGCATGGCGTGAGGCAGCTGTCATTGTCACTTTCCGTTTTTCACTGAGAGCTTTAGACGGCTGACATTTGTCCTTAGAAATCCGTCTTACAAGAAGAAAAGAAAAGTAGTTCACGGATGGTCAACACGAATTGCTCAGAATGTCTTTGGATAAGGTGTAACAAGTTTTTCTCATCTTTCTTCAATACTCTACCCTCCCCGACTCGCGTCAATATGGTCTGGTTTTACAGTACCTATTGTGACAAATGTCTGCCCCTCGACTAGTGTACTAACATTGCCTACGTTCACCTGCCTCACACACTATTTTCCATCCACTTCGTCAATGACGAATGGTACCCTGGCGAGTTTCGTTATAGAAAAGAGGGGACTTGGTTTAGTCTACTTTATACGTGGTAGATGCTAAAGAAGTTGCTTACTCTCGCATTCTATGTGTTAGCTATAGAATGCATGTGTAAGCAGTGATTTGTGTGCACATTTATGTGCCCTTTTACAGCGAACGATAAAAGCGGTGGGAATGATAAGCAATAATGAATTGACGTCCTTGTGTACCCAATAGCCCTTACCGCCCACACAGTACATGGAACCAGCTGATAAGAGATACAGCTTTCTTTTCTTAAATTCTAAACATAAAATAAGCTTAAAAAGATGTAAGATGTTAAAAAAGTCGCACGGCTTTTTCAATAGAATGCTGCATAATACGTGCGCAAGGTGCCAGAGTCGTATGACGCATGTGCTCATGACGTGTATTTAATACGATGCTAATAAGTGTGTAATCGTATAAGCATGTCTTCTATTCAAGTTGTTTTGAAGAAGTTCATTTTCTAAAAGGTATTTCCAAAACAACAAGATAGCCTTTGAAGCTGATTAGGTATTCGTGGCTAGCAGAATTGTAAATCAAAAATATGTAGGACCTCGTGATTGAAAAGTTATGACGCAGGAGAATTGAAAGCCTTTCTCAATATACGTCAGCCTAGGAAAAAAGATTGATAGATAAAACTCGCTCGAGGGATGAAAAAAAGAAAAGAAATAGGTCCCATGCAGTGAAATAAGCAGAATGGGCTGCTAGATCGATTTGCAATGAAAATTGCGGACCCGTGTGGAAAAACGGTGGCTTGGGATTTTGAGATTAGGCTTGCTCTATGAAAAAGATACTGTGTTTTTATCACAGCTGCGAAAGGACTCTCCTGGTGCGCCATTCCATGTATGTATTTGTACAAAACCCATGCAAGTCGTGTGACCTTTTACATAGTCACAATGACGAATCGAAGTTGATCGTACTCGCACAATCCGCATTTCCCATTGCCTGCCTTTGCGTAAATTCCTCGTCGTGTTTTCGAAAACTCCAGCTCTACACAACAATCAATCCTGGCCAAATTGAGAACAGGTTCTCCGCCTAAGAGCTCATCATCCATCACTTTTGCAACGCAAACGATTTGGATACCGAAACATAAATTGTCTTGTTTTTTCAGAAATCAGAACAGCACGATGCTGGCACTTGGGTTCGCACAATTGGCACCACAACCGAGGCCGAATGTTTTGGACCATGCGAACCAGGCACGTCCGTCACCTTAGAAGGCATTGTCTGGAATGAAACAAAAGGAGGTAATGTGTTTGGAGTCGATGCACTGCAGGGACGGGAGAGTGCTAATGGCATAGGGCGCGTATAAGAGTGCACGAGTGCAGCATTTGAGAGGAAATCAGAGAAAACGAGAGCGTCCAGTTACTCAATTATAAGTTTTTTGTGATTACTTTCAGGCATACTGGTAGTGAATGTGACTTGGCGTGGCAAAACTTACGTCGGTACTCTACTCGATTGTACGAAATACGACTGGGCCCCACCGCCCTCGTGCGATTCGCCGGCGAACAGTGAGAACGAGACATTGTCTACTGGTGGCCATTGGTCCAGCTGGGGTCATTCGAATCATCGATCCTCCAAATCGGCTCATACCGGATCAGGCAATGGTCGCGGAAGAAAAGGACACGGTGCCAATCGTGGTGATGTTAAGAAAAATCATTCTGGTCATCAGATTAATTTGACGAATGGCAATGGATCGAATGAATCCAGCAGCGAACAGGACCAATGTCAGGATGCTCGAAATGGGGCCAAGAAACCGCCTGTAATTTCTGGGACGATTTTAGAAACCAATTCGCCCGTCTTGTTTCAGTGCCCATTTGGTAACTGTGAGAAGAAATTTTCGGCTGTGGTTGGTCTAAAATATCACCAAACGACTAGTCACAGGAACGTTATTTGCAAAATGGCCGACAAACATTTAAATCATTTTTTGAACGGCCAGGACAAGCAGAAATCAAATTCGGACGGAAGGACAGCTTTGAATGGTGATTCAGCCACTAAATTAGGGACAGATGAGAAACCAAATTTAGAAGATCTGTTTAAAACTACCCAACCTAAGCCGGCCAGTCAAGGACAAGATCAACAGCAAACCAACAGTCCAGTCTATTCCGACATATCCGAGGACGACGGCTTGGCGGCACCACCATTACAGCCCGTCCTCGACGATGCTATCACGCCTGCTGTGTTGCCTCAACTAGCACCTGCTGCTGTGATCGAGAAACCCATGGCCATCGTTGAGCCACAATGCGCGTCCTCGGCATCCACATCTGTAAGACCATCTACTACAGAGCAGCGGTCAGTGCCTGCATTGACGGCCCCCAAGGCTGGTCAGCCGAGCCGTAGCGCGGGAAGGGAGCTGGAAGCGAGTCTCGAGAAGCACGATGCGTCCTGTCCGCCTTTGCTTCCCTCGTTGGAGGCCAGTGGTAGACATAAGAAATCTGGCACCCTTGCTAAACTGGAGCCTGGATCCCCTCGTCCTACCTCGACTGTGCTCGAATTCGCAGTACCAGCGCCTCCGTCTTCGGCACCTGGAGTAGGACCCGCAGCATCGCCGTTGCCGGTTCCCATCGTCCCGTCGTCGATAGCTCACACGAGTAGGCCCTCGAGCTCGTCGTCCCAGCACGCCATGAACATGATGAACCAACTTAACCATCCATCATTCATGTTCAATCCATTCAACCCATCCAACTCTCCCATGTTCCCCCCTGGCCAAATGGTCCCGCAAAGCGTCTTTCAATCGCAAGGCCTTGGACTGGAGGCTACTCTGATGGCAGCGGGCCAGCAATCGGCTGCTGGAATGTACGGCTCTTCGGCTGCCTTGGCGGCGGCGGCTGGTTTCCCGCTGGGCCTGCATAGCCCTCCAGGATCTCATCACGGTTCGATGGGTCTGTTTGGTGGATCGCCCATGGTCTCTATGGCGGGCTACTGCGGGGGATCATCGAATCTCGGTTTATCACCGTCTGCTGCCCTGCAATTGGGGTCGAGTGCTGCTTTTCAGTCGCAGGCGTCCAGTTTGGCCACAGCCAGTCGTCTTCACCAAGCCCATAAGATACACGAATTAGCCGAGCACGCGAAACGAGTTCAATCAGCAGCGGGCGATACGTCAGTGATCGTGGAAGCATTGAGGAGGTCTCAAATGGCCAATTTGTCGCCCTCGCCCAGCACCTCTGTTCAGAATCGCGTCAGACAGATGACTTCAGCTTCGACAGTGGATTCGGAGGCCGCGCAACGATGCTCCAGTCTGTCGTCAGGGAGGGTGCCGTCGATCACTTCCGCGCCTTCGACTGCCGTGCCCACTTCGGCTATTGCATCATCCATAAACGATACTTTTGGATCACCTAAATCTGCTAATGCTGTAAGCGCTACTTCTGGATGCGAACCATCAAAACAAGCTAGCTCCTTGGCTGCTAAAATGACGTCACCTAGTTCGAGAAGCGGATTACTAACTGTGTCGCCACCGGTGCAGAAGCACCTTCATACTCATCATCACACTCACACTACATATCCGGCCTTGTTAGCACCCGCTATGGACCCTTATTCAGGTGAGACCTGGCTGCTTACGTTAGTTCTTACTCAGCTTTTGTACATGCGCACGTGCAGCAACACTATTTTAGAACATTAGTCTACGGGGAATCCTGAAAGTTTCCTTTCTTGCCCGTTCTAAGCATCTTATCTGCAGGATGTTGCCCAATAACATTGCGCACTACATACATATTTACTGCTTGTTTATGGCCTCCCATCCGGTCTCCTAGCTTTTATTCCCGTTTTAGCCATGGTCGCTAGTCAACAAGCTGCTGCCGCCGCTGCTAGCGTGGTCGGAGGATACCAACCGTTCGGATCGTCAAGCAAGCCTTAGAAACAGCTGCATCAGTTTTCCACTGAGTTGACTAGCAAGCACGCGGCCAAATCACTTTACATTATACGAGTAGGATAGATTGGGGCTCAAAACAGAGCTCACAAAGGACGAAATGATCGGTTCGGACATATGAATCTGCCGTGATATTGTACAAAGGGATTCTGGGATAATTGTATCGAATAACTGTTTTATAGTTTTTGTGTTAGCGAACCAAAATTGTGATTTAATTGATATATTATCAATTTTCACTGTCTATGTACAGCCACATTGCAATTTACAGTTTAGTACTCTCACAATCGTTCTTTTTCTGTCATAATTTTATCTTGTACAAAAGAAAGGATGTGATGGCGAGGGGAGCAGAGTGTAGTCACGTTGCAGATAGGGTGAAGAGTGAGGCAGTGCATGCTCTCTGCAAACATTTACATCTATCCTATGGAACAAAACCGCAGGACAGCATGCCCCATCATACTATACTGCAGTATACTACCCATAGGTGGTACTGTACCAACATTGGAAAGCATTGAGGGAAACATTCCAAATCAATATAAAAGCCGTTGAATTGCAACGCTCCAGGACACAGTAGTCAATGCAAATTGGAGTTGGTGCAATTGAAAAAAATACAGCTGAAACTTGCCTGCACTCTCAAGAAGTCCAGTTTGACGAGTGTCTTGATTCAATATATTTTTGCAGTGTTGGCTCGCATACCCTGACTTGGCTGGTTCTGATGTCGAACTATTTCTTCCATCGTCCCCAACCACAGCGTCTGACAATGAGTCAAGGATTTTGTATGAAAATTTTTGGAAGGTAAAGGCGACGGCGCTGTCGATAAGAGGTTCGGCGAGAATCATGGGGTTTTTGAGACCGAAGCGCAGTGCGGTGTTGTAGCGAGAGCGGCGTTGTGGAAGCGTAGTTGAAAAGAGCGACGAGAGAACCGACTGCTCAGGTCGGCCGGAGGAGAGAGACTGGATATACCACAGCTTCGTTACACTGTCTTTTACGGACAAAGATAAGCAGGCGACCACTCTGGTCGGAGACAGAACGAAGAGAATGAGCCACAGGAAAGCGAACTAAGCATAAAAAGGAAAGAATCACATCGTAAAGTCACAAATCGACCATGCTTCTCCTGGGCTGTAATGTGAGCCTTGAAATTGTGACCAGCACGCCTGGCGGTCAGGAGTAATCGATACGCTCCCCTGGCTGGGACGTCAACCTCTTCGGTTGATATTTCTAGAGCAGGTATAGTCGCGAGACTTGCCTACCTCCAATCGGAGTTTTTTTGCTTAGAGACTTCGGTCTCGACTATCACCCGCCGCCTGGGTGCGCTGGTCATACTGGCGTCACGAACCAAAGGGCCTTCTTCGGATGTAAGCCCCTTGTTGACTAGTGTGCTGGCCCGGGTGGTTGTGGTGGATGCCGGACTGGCGCGCCTGCGCTTGCTGTGGCCCGAGGGTTCCCTGCAGGTGTACTCCCTACCAGACTTCGGTCGGGGTTGCCTCCACTGAGGCACCAGGGGCCAGCGGGCGAAACCTACTCCGCTACCTACGGGGAGGAGAAGGTTCGGCGAGCGTTTGGTGCGCCTTAGCGCGACGGTGGGTGGAACACCTAGCGCTGATAAGGCACCACCACTGGGGTGTTGGTTCTCCCAGTTGGAGAATGGCGGGGACGCCATTTTTCCAACGGTGGGAGGAATGTGACCAGCACGCCTGGCGGTCGGGAGTAATCGATACGCTCCCCTGGCTGGGACGTCAACCTCTTCGGTTGATGTCGGTTGATGTCGGTTGATGTTTCTAGAGCAGGTATAGTCACGAGACTTGCCTACCTCCAGTCGGAGTTTTTTTGTTTGGAGACTTTGGTCTCGACTATCTCCCGCCGCCTGGGTGCGCTGGTTACAAACTCCATCGCGCTCCGTCGCGACACTCCGGCGGGCGAGAGATGCCCAGGAAACGGGGGGAAGTGGGGACCAGAGTTCATGGATTCCTAAGGACATTTGCTCACGAGGGGGTTCTATCAGAAAGGTACTGTTATTGTAACGAGATGGGTCTACCAAAAAGAGAAAAGGGAGCTTTTAGAGACTACAGAAGAGTTATTCATGCGAAAACCGAACTTTCAGATCACACTTTAGATACGTATTTAGATAAACTCGACGAACGACCTTTAGATAAGACATAGATAGATCTCAGTCGTATTTGCATGCTCTACACGTCTGACTGTTGTGCATGCGAGGCGGCGCATTCAAGAGGATACAGATTCTGGATAGGGCGACGAATCGTTCGTCCAGACGAGAATCGGATGTTGGCGCTGCGGACTTGCCCATCCGTACCGCGTTTCAAATCGACGATTTTGCCCATGGGCCAGTGCATTCTGGGAGCGGGCGCTTTCACAAGAACGATTTCCCCTATTTGGGGAGTATGAGGTGACTTGATTCGGGGCTGGCGGTGCGTCCAACGAGACCTTTCCATAAGGGACGTAAGGTACTGGCGTCGCCAATGTTGCCAGAATGTTTCAAGATAGCCTTGGCTCTTCCGCCAAAGGGTGACGAGGTCAGCGTTACGAAACTTGCGATCCGTTGTAAAGGAGTCGTTGATTGCGGACGACGTTCGTGAGGAGAGGAAAAGCTGGGGAGTTAGGCACTCTCCATCTTCAATATCGGATCCAACGTAGACAAGTGGGCGAGAGTTCAGGACCGCTTCGATTTCACAGATGAGCGTGCTAAGCTGCGACACAGTCAGAGTAGAATGATCGATGGATTTACGGAGGCATTGCTTGACCATACCAATTAGACGTTCGTAGAAACCTCCTTCCCAGGGAGCGGATTCCGTGATGAAATGCCATACGATTTCGTGATCGAGGCAGTAAGAGGAGATGAATTGTTTGGTTTGTTTAAATTGTTTCGCGTTGTCGGAAATGATTGAGGTGGATATACCACGTCGAGAGATGAAGCGAGAAAGGCATAAGAGAAATTCGGATGAGGTAAGATTATTGACCAATTCGAGGTGAATTGCACGCGTAGTGCGGCAAGTGAAGCTGCAGATCCACTTCTTTTCCAAACCCAATTTCGTTTTGACTAAGAGTGGCCCAAGATAGTCGAGGCCAGTATGAGAGAAAGGGAGCGTTTTTGTCACTCGCAAAGGGGAGGGGAGGGAATAGAGGGGCCGTATACAGGCCGCCATCGACGCGTTTGCATACAAGACAATGACGAAGGACTGAGAAGATGACTGAACGCCCAGCAGGTATCCTGAATCTTTGCCGAATAGCGGATAGAGTATGCGCGACCCCAGCGTGTTTCAGCTGAACGTGAGTGTCCATAATAAGGAGCCGCGAGAATCCGCTTCGTTTTGGGAGCAATATAGGAATTTTCGCTGCCGTTTGGAGATCCGATTTTTCCAAGCGTGTCGTACATCGGATGATGCCCTCCGCGTCGAGAAAGGTGCGTAGGCCTGGAACAGAGGAAGGACCATCTGGGTAGTGACTGCTCTAAATATGGCGAGTCAGATAATGTTGAGTGTTAGCGATTTCATCCCCAGTTAGTTTGGTAGTCGGCGTAGATTTGATTTTACGGCAATGATTGAGAAAGCGTAAAATGTATGATACAACGCGAAGAAGGCGTTGAAGTGTCGTGAATCGTTAAAGAATATCAGTTTCCTTCTGAGGATTTACGCTGATGAGAGTCTGTGTGTCTATAGACGATATAGGAGCTGAAATTTCAGGAGAAGTAGGCCATTTGTCGGGCGATTTGGAGAGGAAGTCGGGTCCTTTCCACCATAAGTTTAGCGAACTGTAGTTTTCTGGAGTGGTACCGCGAGAGGCTATATCGGCTGGATTCGATTTTCCCGGGACGAAGCGATAGGATAAGTTTTCGATGGATCGGATTTTGTTTACGCGATTCTTGATAAAGATTGTATCTGGTCGGGGATTATGGAGCCAATGGAAGACGCATTGTGAATCGGTCCAGAGGTAGCAGGTTTCGACTTTGAGTTGGGTGGGCTGTAATGACTGGCGTGTCAAGGCGATGGCGCGACTTCCGATGTCTGCGGCGATAAGCTCAAGTCGAGGGATCGATTGCTTCTGTTTAGCTGGGGCGACTCGCGATTTGGCGAAGACGATGCGTGTGACGATCTCTTCCTTCGGACATTCGAATCGTAAATAGACGCAACAGCCGGAGGCGGCTTGAGAGGCGTCTGAGAAACAATTGATTTTACAGGATGGGGGAGACGACCTGATTCTCCAATGAATCGAGGCCAGGAGACATTGCCGAGCGAGGTTAGCTGTTGAAGTAGAATGGCCCACTTTTGAGGGTCGGTTTCAGAAAGAGCTTCGTCCCATTTGCGACTGGTGTTCCAGAGGGCTTGAAGGAAAATTTTGCTTGAATCGTGATAGGTGAGACGTAACCGTGGGGGTCGGAAACACTGGCGACTGATCGTAGGACAGATCGTCGGTTGGGAGCCGCTGGACTTCGACTGAGTTTAGGCTCTTTGATGCTGAGGAGGTCGGTTTCAGTATCCCAGACAAGACCAAGTACTTTTACTTGCTTGGAAGTGACAAGATCTGGTTCAGGGAGGGAATCTCGGAGATCCGGGCAGGAGCTAGACCATTCACGAAGGTTCATCGATGCGTCTTGGAAAATTTTCTTTCCATCTTAGTAGAACTGGTGAGCTTGGTCGGGGGTCTCGACCCCAGTGATGACATTGTCGACGTAAATGTCATTTAGAATTTTCTTAGCGGTTGGGCTTTCGTATTTCTTGAGATGGTGCGCTACAGTAGCGGCAAGAAGAAAGGGCGAAGTGATGACGCCGAAGGGAACACGAGCGAATCGAAACGTTTGGACGTTATCTTCCGTAGTATACTTAGAGGCATCCTTCAGCCAGAGAAACCGGGTTACGTCTCTGTCTTCCTCTTGCAATCCGATTTGTAAGAAAGCCTTTTCGATGTCTGCTGATATTCCGATGGGGTGCAGTTGGAAGCGAATGAGGATATTCATCATCATGAGGATACGACATTCATCGACAAGATCGAAACAACTCCGGCGGTGGGATTGTTTTCTATTCAAAACACTCTATGCCTTGCATAAGATTGAAAAGTCACTCCGATTATGGTGTTTCAAAAAATGGCCTCGAAACGTTGGCGGTTCGTCTTGGAAATGATCGGCACTTTGTAATTTGTATCACCGTTTACATTCCCAAACAGAACCCGGCCGCCATTGACGACTTGTATGAATACATTTCTAAAGCGTTCGGGCGAAATCATCATCGACTGATTATTATTGGTGATTTGAATTGTGACTTCTTGAGCGATTCCCCTGCCAGGCGCCGCTTATTGCAACTTTTGTCTGCTACTGGCGGTACGCAGACAGTTACTGGCCCCACCCAGCATGGCAAGACCCTACTGGACTTGGTCATTTTCGGTGACTCTTCTCGACACATTTCAACCACGATCTTGCCACCGTTTTCTGACCACAACGCATTGTCGGTCTCAATGCGTGGTCTTACTACCAAAAGACAGCCTGAGACACGTCACATTTGGTTGATTAAACGAGCCGATTGGACCGCCGTAAATGATCGTCTTCGGCAACTGGATTTGTGCCAAATAGTGGAATGTGCCGACTCTGTCGATTCAGCTTGTGTCTCCTTGACAAATTCAGTCCTCGATACCTTGACCGCCTTGGTGCCTAGGAAAATGATTCGTTTGGACAAACGAAACTCTTGGATTTCGGCCGACATTTTGGCATTGATCCGACGGAAAAATTCCGCATACAAGGTATGGAAGCGTACTGGTTCTAGTTTGGATCGACAGTTATTTTTCTCATTGCAATCCCAGTGCAAGAAAGCGATTCGAAAGGCGAAAGGGGAATTTATTGCCGCAACATTTACGAACTGTGACAACTCGGCAGCGTTTTGGCAGGCTTACAAAAGATTATCAAATGAAGATCGCAAATTGCCCGTTCTGGTCGACGATTTTGATCGACCTCTCCTCAGCAATGCGGAGAAAGCGAATGCTTTGAATCAATATTTTTCGACTAACTTTACGCCGGCTAATTCTATCAACTTTCATCCACCCGCAGATGATCCTGACGATCTCATGGATTATTCGGTCAGTGAGGCCTTTGTTCGAAGACAAATCAATCAGATGAAGGTGAGCAGTGCCCCTGGTGAGGATGGACTCTCGCCACAGATTATCCGTAATATCGCCCCTTCGATCATTCCGGCACTGACGCTTCTTTTTAATCGTTCGATTCAGGAAGAGCAATTTCCCGAAGTATGGAAATGCGCCAAGGTCGTGCCGATTCCCAAGGCTGGAGAAAAGAACAAAGTGAAATCTTTCCGGCCAATTTCACTTCTTTCCATACTCTCAAAGCTACTAGAGCGTCATGTCGAAGATATTTTACGCCGAAAACTACGCCTTTCGCCTCGCCAGCATGGTTTTTGTAGACGTCGGGGCACAAATAGTGCTCTCTTAAATGCCACGCAATACGTCCATGACGCCCTTAATTCGAAGAAAACGAAAGTGTCAAAGAGTTATAAATTTGTGGTTGGTCTA
Organism: Mesodorylaimus sp. YZB2_4; assembly: GCA_030248295.1. Taxonomy (NCBI): domain Eukaryota; kingdom Metazoa; phylum Nematoda; class Enoplea; order Dorylaimida; family Dorylaimidae; genus Mesodorylaimus; species Mesodorylaimus sp. YZB2_4. Next base: position 2,588 of record JASANH010001517.1, on the reverse strand, counting down.
TTTCTGGACATTAAGAAAGCCTTCGATCAAGTTCAGCATTCAACCCTGCTTGAGCGTCTTTCGACTTATCATCGCTTACCTGTGAAGATCATCCGATGGCTGTTGTCATATTTAACTGGCCGGTCGCAACGGGTTGTAATTGGCAATTGTTCATCGGACGTTTCGGCCATGACCAGTGGGGTCCCACAAGGGTCTATCTTGGGTCCCACATTATTCGTAGCGTTTATCGACCCGCTGCTAGAAGAATTTTCCCGAAGATTTCGAGACGCCCTTCTTCAAGCCTACGCAGACGATTTAGCTTTATTTGTTCCAGTCGAGTCAAAACAAGATATTGAAGGAGTGATGCAATCAATGGTCGGTTTTATTTGCACTTGGGTTAGAGATTCTGGTTTGGATTTTAGCGTCGAAAAATTCCAAGCGATTTTATTCCGATACGGTCATCAAAAATTGAATTCGGTGCCCAAGATCACAGTCCTTGGTCAAAGAGTGGAGTTCCTCGCGAAGGTAAAATATCTTGGGATCACTTTTGACTGTCATTTAGATTTCTCGGATCACATATCAGATTTAGTCCGTAAGTGCAATACAATGATTGGCGTATTGAGAAGGAAGCTGGGTAGGCATGCACCTCCGTCTGTTTCTGGTAGAGTGTATGATTCATGTATTAGGTCGGTATTGGAATATGGATCAGCTGTTTGGGATCCTGTCAAAAAATGTGATATTGATCATCTGGAAAGAGCGAACAAGTTTGCTGTGCGATTGTATCTCAATAATTTTACTATGTCTTACGAGGATGCCTTGGTAAAGGCAGGCTGGTCCACTTTATATGAGCGACGTAAACGTGCAAAATTGAGTTTATTTTATAAGCTTTACCATGGGCATAATGATTTTGGGAATTCTCGTTTTATACACAAATCTGACTGTCGTGCTAGCAGGCGATTGTGTGAACCACATCATTTGGTTATTCCGAGTCATAATTTCGAGTCTTACAAACGGAGTTTTGTGTTTTCTGCAACGGTTTTATGGAACTCTGTACCATGGGATTACGCTTGGTCGACTTTTCGTGGGTTTAGTAACTTTATCATGAGTATGAGTTTTGATTAATTTTATGTGTCTCCCTCCCGTCAAGTGCATGTATTTGCTTGGGTACGGAGTAAACGATGATGATGATGATGATGATGATGATGATATGGGCTACATTATCGAGAATGACCGGGCCGCGGTATAGGCATTCGTTAAGACTCAGATCTGACTTGTTTGCTTTAGCAGAACCATCATATACAATGCGAAGTTTAGTGGAGCGATCAGGTGTTATTACGGCATGGTGAGGAATATAGTGCAGCTTGTTTGGTGAGGGATCCTCTGGGACCTTCTCGATGATACCGCTTTGAAGCTGGTAGTTGATGGTTTTTTGATACTGATCAAAGACTTCAGGTGAGTTGGCATGTCGCTTTACGAGAGAATTCAAACGTCCAAGAGCGAGTTTGTAGTTGGATGGAATTTGGTAATCGGGGTATATCCATGGCCACTTTACGTAGTATCGTTTATCTTTGAAGCGCAGATCATTCTCAAACGTGCGAAGTACGGATTCATCATTGACGTCAGATGAATGGTCTCGTATTCCAAGTTGTTCAAGATCCCAAAATGCCGATGGATCAACCATGTCCATGGCGTGCGAATCGAAAGAATTCGGACTAGGCGAATCGACTTGAGAGAGCGTGCTCGTAAAGAGAAGCGTCGTATGTGAGATGATGTTTGTCGATTCATTCGTAGCAGATGGAGTTGGTGATTCTCCTTTTCCAGTAAGGATCCACCCCAGACGAGAAGGAATGAGAGATAGCGGAGTGCTTCCCGGCACTGAGACACTGGAGTCAGCGAAGATTTGATCCCAGTATTCTGCGCCAATTAGAATGTCGACAATACGGGACTCAGAAGCACACGGAATAGTATCAGCTAGATCGTAGGACTGCAGGAATGTCTCAGCTTTGGGAGATAGGGTTGCCATCGGGCGAACCGTCGGGTCAGTTATCTTCAGAATGACATAAGCTGTGATGCTGAGATCGAAGCCATCGCGAGTGCGAATGGAGAAAGCTACCAAGCGGGAACTGAAGGAATTCATGATGCCACCGAAAGAAGAGACGCGAATCTGCTCTGTTCGAATAACAGGAGCACCAATTCGCCTAGCGAATTCTGAAGAAACGTAGGATCGTTGACTTGCAGAATCAAGTACAGCGTGGCCATCGAAGAACGGCTTTGATGGACCAGAACGAGCGGTGACCTTGGCGGACAACATGAAAGAGGAGCGGAGAGGACTTGGAGCTATGCAGGATGTTGTTTGCCCAGATGAGGGGCCGGTCGTAGAGTGAGATGTAGCAGAGGAGGAGGAAGAACCGCAGAGCGAACGATGATGCCTTCCATGGCAAGATGGGCAGTTCTTAGTACTTTTGCAATCACTGATGCGATGACTGCTAGAGAGACAGTTAAAGCAGAGTTTCTTTTCTGAACATTGTTTCTTGCGATCGTTGGGCGTAGGATACTTCGGGCATTCGCTGGGCCAGTGGCTACCGTTGCAGAGCTGGCACATCGGCGGT